>JAWMAG010000012.1:11147500-11450000 GCA_037013455.1 Ceratitis rosa
ATAAAATCAAATAATAAAACAAAAAGATCAAATAATAGAACAAATAAATCAAATAATAAAACAAATAAAATAAAATTAAATAAAATAAAATAACCTTCATAATTGAAATTCCGTCACTGGCATGTAAGCTAATTTTTAATAACTATAACAAACTATTATTCTTTTCTACTTTCGTCCTTTAACATTTCAGGATTTATTTTGTAACAAATGGCGTCAAATATTATAATTTACTGGTCTTTACTGTCAAACGTTGCAATTCGTATTTCTCTGTATTAACATTTAAATAAAATGGAATAATTAAAAGCTATGAATCAATATTGATTTGCTTTCAAGAATGCAAATGACATTAAAAAATTACATAATTGCAAGCTTTAAATGAATATTAATATTTTTCGAATGCAAATATTATACGCAGAAAAAAATGTAGCAAAACAAATAGAGTAGAATACGTCACTCCACTGTCGTCAACCTCTGTGGACTTGTAATATTCTGTATAAATGATTTCAATTTTATATATTGAGTTTCATTTATTGTACACATACATACATATATGCATATATATTTTTTTCAGTTTTTATTGCATGCTTGTTGCTTATTGCCATCGCCATTGTAGCCGCCGATGTATCTGTTGTCGCTGCTGTCTGTCCCTGTTCAATTGTTTGTTCGTATCTTTTTGTCAATAGCATATATTTATAAGTAGGTATGTATGTGTTTTGTAGATTTTTCCATTTTTTCTGTTCTCGTGTTCTCGAATGAATATATTGTGTGTGCTAGTAATGTTGATTTTAAATATGTATGTATGCACTTATGTGTGTACATATGTATGTGTTTAATTAATTGAAGTGGCGTCGGTCGTATTGTACTTGCTGCAGATAACGTTTGTGCCTTTGGTCTCAATTGCTGCAATGAGCTCGAGCTTAGGAAGTTTTACTTCAAATACTTGCCTGGTGAGATATCTATTGTGGAGCTGTAAAATAATAAAATAAATACATACGATATCCCGGGAATTTCATTACGTCTACATTATTTTTGCGGCGACCGCAATAGCCGAGTGGTCAGCGTTGCGTTCAGGCATCTGGAATGCCAGGGCTCCAGTCCTGTTTTGACTAGCACACCACATATTGGAAGTGGAGCTCGCTGAAAAGCGGTTGATCCAAATATATATAATTGCCAGCTTTTTTAGCTTTTTGTTCCAATTCGATCTTTGGTATCGTTTCACTGCTTCTCTCTGAAAAAATATCCCAGACTTCCTATTTCTTATTCATGATTGCTGTAGGCTCCCCATATGTAATTGTAGCCGCTTCTATACATGTAGCCGAATCAAAAAATAGCGCGTCATATTTTCTCTACGCCGGCTCTAATCGGAGACACCAAGTGAAGTCAGGGCCTTCTCCACCTGCTGTTTCCAAATGAGTGTAGGTTTTCCTCTTTCTCTTTCATAACTCTTCCGCAAAGCAGCCCTTCTTTTTGCAAGAGTGTTTCTGCGTTGGATTTAAAGACCGACGTTCATGTTTCGTTGATGCTGGTACCTAGATAGACGAAATTATATACGATTCCAACGTAATGGCTGTCTACAGAGACCTAGGAGCGAAGACGCGAATGCGCTGACTGTTCGCTTCGCTTTCTTAAGGCTAATGATATCAATAAGATGAAGGAAAGTCACGTTATCTCAAACTTCTTTTAATGTCGAACGGCTCGGAGAGGCTCCTACCGATTTAAACGGGGCTGTTAGTGCTACTATGTCAGCGTCTGTTTGAAGTTTGGAGGGAAACCAAATAAAGAGAAAGCGGCTCCGAGGCGTGCCCTTTTTGTGGCAGACAAAGAGGTGGTACGTGCCAATCTTTCTCCAACAGGTCTTTTCCAAAGTTTGGCGTATGGCAAATATATGGTCAATGGTAGATTTGCAAGTTAAGAATCGACACTGATGTGGTCCAAAGGTGTTCTTCAATTTGTGGTGTACGTCTTAATGTAATGGATGGACCTACAGTTTATCCTCAGTCGCCACCAAACGGCTGACGGAGCTTTATGAGAAACTTTTATTTGTTCGAAATAGACTCGGGGTGAACACAATTAGAAAAATTTTGGTCCAAAGTATGTAAGAACCAGAGGGAGAATAGATATACCCATCAAAATTTATACCGATGTGATCAGATTTGCGAGTAGAGTTGATTTTGTCAGTTTGTACGCAAACTGGTCCCTCAGTTTTTAAAATATTTCGACTGAACTTGCTACACGGATGCACTGGTACATTTAAACAATTATTTGTCGAAGCCGGCCAGATCAGATTTAGCGCCGTCTTTTTGGAACAAAAGGTCCTCGACATCAACACCCTCAAATTCAGGCATGAAATAGTCGTTAGTCATAGCTCTATAGCGGTCCCAATTGAGTTTCATATTATGGGCGGCTTAATTTTTGAAGAAATATGAACCAATGATTACCTCTGCACATAGAGCACACCATACAGTGACTTCTACGGTGGCTACCATCTTTTGGACCTATTCACCGAATGTGCCACGCACCTGATGGTCGTTCGGCTTCACTTTCTGCAGCAGTTGTATTTTGTAAGCATGCAAGATTATTCCGCTTAATCTTCCATAAAATGGGTGGGCACCGCTCCAATTGTTGCGCGCTGTAGCAGATGGACTCATTCGGGTCTTGTTGATACTTTGCTTTGCATGGCCGTAATCAGCTCTTCTTTCTTCTTTTCAATTAATTTTCTATTGAAATGGATATTTTTCTGACCAGGGTTCGAACCCAGGAAAGTGAATTTCTGCATGTGAAACTTGAACTGCAGCTAGTTTCGTCGGCTGTTTAAGTGAACAGCAAGTAAAGCCAATGAATAAAAACTATTTCCTATTGTAAATGTACTTCAAACAACGTCAAACACACGCTTGTTTTCTATAATCTTCCCCAGCGCAACACATGCTGCTCCCGCGCGTGTTGTTATCGCGATTGCTGTTGACAAATTCCACGTTTGGCTTGAAGTGCATTCGTCGCCTGGTCTCTTGTTGGCCATGTTGACTTTCAGATTTATTTGTATTATTTGTAGTAAATGCCTTTTAATTTATTTACCGGCATAACGGTATTGTCTTGAGGTTGTTTTCTCCGCTTCTCTGCGCTGCTTCTTGCAACGTCAACAAACACAACACCCACACCCACATTCATGCCATGCAATGCAGTGGAGCAACCACAAGTAAATGAGTGAGTAAACTATGTGTTGTTAATTTATTTTTATATATTCTTCTTCTTCACTGTTTCTACATGCATTCGGGTATGTGTTCTTCTGGCTGCAGGCGAACGGAGTGACAAAGTGAATGTGCATTGTGGCAATGTGGCATTGTGGCATTGTGGTGTGACAACAGTTGTGCTTGTTGCAACATTTACAACATATACGGGGGGATTAACAAAAGTTCGGTCAGTTGGTGACTGTCAATTTGTTTTTGTTAAATTTAAAAATACCAAATCATTTGTAATTACTTTATTAGTCCTCCTTTCAAATTTTAGAATTATCGGTTAAAACGCAAGAAAGCTGAGAATAATTCGGACGAAATTCTACCACCAACGCAAACAGAAATTCGCCAAGTGATTCTCTTCAGGTTTCGGCGTAATTTACAACCAATACAAATATTCAGTTTCAGATTACACCGTCTTTACAGACTACTTCTAAGTGGTTCCGATTATTCCAGACCGGACATTTTTCCGTAGAGGACGAGCCTCGAGAAGGTCGACCAAAGTCGTCCACTGATGATGTCACTGTAGCTCTGGTGAAGTTCAAAATTAACAAAGACCCACGATTGACACAATAAATGATTGCTAATGAATTGGGCTTGAATGCCATGACTGTATCCGGAATATCTGGGGTACACGAAGAAATCTGTTCGATGGGTGCCAATAATTTTAACGCCCAAAAAGAGCCCTGAGTGCATTTTGCTCAATTTTTCCTAAACAAATTCGAAATTGGTCAGTCAGTTTAGCAATTTTAGTAAAGTCGTTACTGATAACGAAACTTGGTTCTATAAGTACGATCCAGAAACCAAACAGCAGTCCATGGTATGGAGCCCAGCAGGAGCAAACCTATAGCTAAAATAAAAACAACAGAAATCAGCAGCAAAACAAATGATGCCAGTTTAATCCACCCGATCTAAAATCGTAGCTACTATTCCACTGGAAAAGGGTCAGACGGTAACTGCAAAGTGGTACACCGAAAACGTTGGAAAACACTGCTGAAATAACGAGTAATTTTATTGGGATCTCTGGGATCGAAGAAATACGTCCAGCTCCATATTTCCGGGATATAGCACCTTGTGATTTTTGGTTATTTCCAAAAATTAAAAAAAAAAAATTTAAAAGGAAAGGTCTTTAATAGCAACGAGGAGATAATTAATGCGGATAATGCTGAACTTGATGAGCATAAATAGCAAGATTTTGAAGACTGTTTTCAGAAGTGTATCTATAAGCTTAAGAAATGCATTGAAATCAATGGCGATTATGTAGAGGTGATAAAAAAGTACAAAAATTACGAATAAATACAAAAAGAATTTTTTTGTATTTCTTCTCTGGTCGACTTACCGAACTTTTGTTAATCCCCTCGTATGCATATATGTATGCATGTACATATATTTATGTATATATATAACTTACAACATGCAACAAACAGCCGAAACTTATGTATCTTCTGCTCAAATATAAACGAGACTTTATCCATAACTCGACAAGGACAAGACATATGGCCATACTTTTTTTTGCTTAGGTTGCCAGGACTGTTATATGTTTACATGTCAAATTTGAGCGCGATCTGTCACATAGTTTTTTTTTACGGCACTATAAACAAGTCAACCTCGAGTGTGTTTTTCGAATTTTACTATGGAAATTTAACGTTGAGCAAAGAGTTTGTTTGAAATTTTGTTATTCCAATGGGATAAGTGCGACGGATGCAATGAAAATGTTGCAGAAGGCATATGGGGAGTCTTGCCTATCACGCGCACGTATTTTTGATTGGTATAAGTCGTTCAAGGACGGCCGTACATCGCTGGAGAACTTGCCCCATGATCGTCGTCCAGCAACGTCATTAAACGAAGAAAACGTCGAAAAAGTAAAGAAAATTGTGTTGGAAAATCGTCGTGTGACTGAAAGAGAGATAGCTAGTGAGCTCAACATATCAAATGGATCCGCTCATAGCATTATTCACGATGTTTTGGGCATGAGACGTGTGTCTGCTCGACTTGTTCCAAAATTGTTGCTCATACGTCTCGTCTTGTACGCGATTATTTGACCAAAAACAACGTAAATATTGTTCCGCAAGCACCGTATTCACCCGACATGGCACCGTGTGACTTTTTTCTCTTCCCTAAACTCAAATTGCCGCTTCGTGGAAAGCATTTTCAGTCGATTGAAGTCATAAAAGAGAATTCGAAGAAGGAACTGAAAGTCATACCTAAAGCGGCCTACCAGAAGTGTTATGAAGATTGGAAAAAAAGGTGGCATATGTGTATCGCCTCTAATGGTGACTATTTTCAAGGGGATAAAATAAATATTGAAGAATAATTAACCGTTTTTGTTTTATTGAACCAGTCTCGTTTATATTTGAGCAGAAGGTATGCTCACATTGCTTGTCTTTGTCCACACGTTGCTCATGTAGAAATAAAACAAAGTTGTTAAAGAAAATTATTGACTTTATTGTAAATACATATCTACTTATTTCGGACATTTTTAAAATATTTTTAAATGCAAAATATATAAATTGACAAAGAAAAAAACGAATTTTGTATAACGTAAAAATAATTTTCAGCTTCAGCTTCAACTACATTTCCGCTAAACACGAAACACTCGTAAAATGTTCGTCATTTTGACACACAAATGGGCCCTTTAAATTTATGTCTACTAAATCAAATAGAGTTATGGGTGCATTTTCACTTAAACACGCCTTCTGCTATTCGCTTTAACAGCTAATACAATATTTTTATTTTTAAAAACACATATAAATATTTTCTTACAGTAAATGATATAGTTTGGTCTAGTAACCCAAAAGTTTATTTTGTTGTATAATGCATTATTCATAATTTATTAGCTTTTGCGACATTCCATTAATGATGGAAAACAATATCAACCAATGGCTGTGTCCTTTTTATCAAATTTTCCATTACCAATTCTCAAAGTGGCTGCTGTAAGCACTCAATAGCTCCAGGGATTACATTTTTGTGGACTTGAATCGACGTTGGCCTGTTGGCATAGATCTAATCTTTCTCGTGGCCCCAGAGGAAGTAGTCGTAAGGTGTCAAATAACAGAAACTCGGCGGCCAATTGCCATTACCACTTTGAGAGATAACAAGGTCCGGTAACTTTTCTCTTAAAATATCGATGTTTTCATTGCTTAAGTAGGGCCGTCTTGTTGAAAGTAAACGTTGTCCAGTTTAATATCATCCAATTCAGGCCTTAAAAAATCATGAATCATCTCTCGATATCGCAATCCATTCTCCGTAATTGTTGCTCCAGCCTCCAACCGATGCTTTACGACGACGGAAAAGTGTTTTAGTTTTATAAACTGTCTCTGCCAGGTTTTCACCATTTTTGTGGTGAATTTTAATAACTTCAATGCATTGTTGAAGCGTGCATCGTTCCAGTTTTATTATTGGCGTATTGTCTAATGTTAAAAAATTACAGCTTCTTATTGGAAAACGCTATATTTCAAATATAATAATATGTATGATTGATGTCGTTTCCGAATGAGTAACCTAATTTGCAAGTTCTAATGCAAGCATTCACGCCATTTCTTTCAAAACGGAGGAAACTGATTTGTACACCTAATATTATTCTTCGCTTAATATCTTTACAGCCTTATTATGTATTGCGAACGAAAGGTCTGACGAACGAATCGTCTCCGGACGATTTCGTACAGCATTGACATTCCCTACATTGTTCGTCAACCCTTCCGTTGCCTACGTAACAAAGAAATGCGAGAAGGAATCATTTGTCAAATAACATGTTGCCATATGTCATTTATATAATAATTAAAATAAAAACACTGTGTTTTTTCGAATTTCTATCTATTTAAAGTTACATTTTAAACATCTGGCAGTGCTCACTTGCTCATTGCTTCTTTGTATTCTCGTTCGTTGACATTTGTATTTGTTTGTTTACAATACGGTGTTTGTATATATTCAAAAAATATATATACAAAATAAAATGTAATGAAAAAGCAAAACTAGCATTCAAACAAATTTTATGATTTGTTAATAGTTTTATTTGTTTTTTAAAATTTCAATTAAATTCGTTAAAATCTTTCGTTTTTTCCGACTTTTAAGATCAGCCCAAATCTATGTAGAGAATTGCGTAAAGAATATTATGTTTACATTTTTAAACACATTTTCACATATATTTTGTATTTTAAACTGTAATTCCAATCCACGTTCACATTTTTCCATTCCACCACACTTTTCTGCGGAGGTCCATTCGCGTTCAATTTATCCGCAACTTTCCTCCACTGGGCATCGAATACAGGAGCGCCTCTAGCCAAGTCTACCTTAGCCTCCAATTCTTTAATGAGCATCTCAAACTGGATGCTAGTAGTTTTCTTAACGCTGAAATAAGTTTAATATGTTATTTCAAATCAAGCATTGATTGAATTAGTTAATATTACCTTTTTTTACATGACTGATCCATTTTGAATTTAATGCAACGATACCAAACTAGCTTTCGTTTGAATTTGACATGTCTCTTCGTTGTTTTGCATACTATTCGTAATAGAGAATGTACTTTTCAATAACATATCACGTAAGAATCAGCTGTTATCGTTTGGCTTTGTGTTCGAAATACGTAATACAAATATGCGAACGATTCGTGTCTCACACGAAACGAGCGTTCGCTTCGCAATACATAATAAGGCTGTTAATCTATTCTTAAAAAAATTCATATTGTCTTGATTTCTTGTAATCCAAACCACTGAATCGCTGGGCATGGTCAGAACCGATTTTTTTTTTTTGCTTTTACATATGGTCTCGGCGCCTCACGTCTTCGGTTCTTTAACCAAATATCGTCTGGGTAGCCAACAAACGTCCGTTTGGAGGCGTGCTAATGTGAGAAGGTAATACCATTTGGCTGTGGGTAGGATATGGGACCCACCACATAGAACATCTTCTCTCGTTTTGAAATCTACCACATGCCTTGGATGAGATATCCCTCTTTTTGATGTCAACCTCAACAAAAGTTTAAAGGATTACAATTTAAATCGCACTTGGTTCAGTTTTTTGCAGATAAAGAAAGGCCAGAAGTTCTATAAGCGTGGAATAATGATGTTGTCGGAAAGATGGCGAAAGGTCATCCAACAAAATGGAAATTACATAATTGATTAAAGTTCATTATGAAATTTAAAAAAAATATATCTACTTTCTTTTAAAAAATCGGCGGTTTCTTTTGGGGCTCCCCAATATTTGATCCCAAAAGTGGGTGGTGTCATGCTCACCCGAAATTTTTTTCGGACTGTTTTATATGTAAGTAACTACAAACTCTTTGCCCATATTATAGATGAGTATTATAATTTACATATAAATAAACTATACATATTCGTATATGTATCGCTTGCTGTAATTTTCAAGAATTCGCCATTGCGTTTAAACAATTAAAAATAAAAAAAATAAAAAAATAGAAAAACGTCCTAAAAATTTTAATGCCATCTTTTATCTGTAAGCAATAAAACAAAATTATTCAAAGCTTTTAAATTTTACCACTGTAACACATTAACGACAACCATTAAGAGCGATTTCAGCAAATCAGCAAATTCACCGGAGTGCACTCATCAACCATCACTCGCACACCGGCCGTCATTAGAAAGTCACAGTCGATAGCAATTGAATGGTCTGTGACGAATTAATACGGCAATAAATTTTAATTGTCCGATACTATCTTTGCTCGACGTTTTGTTACTTGCTACTTGCACATTCATAATTGTCGAGTTTGTTTGCTGAGTTCAAATGGAGGAAAAAAAGCGAACTTACTTCGCTTTGGCTGACAGCTAGGTCAGTCACTGTTTCCGAAGCAAACTAAACATCGTACAATGTTTGGTCTCTTCTTGAGAGAATTTCAATTCAATTCTTTACTTGGCTTTACATTCCATCAAAGAAGTGGGAGGGGGAAGCATGATTTAAGAGAGAGTGATAGAGTTGTACAATATTTCGACACCTAATGAGGTGTGCAGTGTCGCTATTACGAACGTTCAGGGTTCTTATTCAAGCGTGGGAAATCCACGATTTAAGTCAGATTATCCAGTAGTCTTGGTTCTTGGTTTATTTGACTAAATTGAACTATATTTAGTACTCTCAAGATGTAGAATGGTTGGCTCGTTCACGCTGAGTGCAAATTGTTATTTATTGTCCTCGATTAGAGATGCTGGCTTTTGAGCGAGTTTTTTTTGTCCAAGCTCCATGAATCTGTGATTCACCCGATCTAGTAACATAGCTGCTATTTTACTGGAAAAAGGGTCAGACGGTAATTTCAAACAGGTACACCGAAGAGTGCTTACAAAAGTTTTCGAAAACTTTTTGGAAAACAGAAAGAAAGAGGATTTGAGGCGCTACTTTGGGATCGTAGAAAAAAGTCCATCATCATATTCCCCGAATATAGAATCTTGTGATTTCTGGTTATTTCCAAATAAAAAAAATTTAAAAATAAAGGTCTTTAATAGCAACGAGAAGATAATAAATGCGGTTAATGCTTACCTTGATACACTTAAAAAGCAAGATTTTGAAGACTGTTTTCAGAAGTGGATCCATAGTATAGGCTTAAGAAACCATCGCCATCGAAAGTGATTTTTGAAGAGAAGATTAAAAGGACAAAGCTTACGAATAAATACAATTTTTCTTTTTTTCTATTTTTTTTTGGTCAACTTCCGGAACTTTATCCTCTCGTATGTACACGAGGCAGGGTTGATCTGCTGTTGCCATATAATGGTGCTGAGTCAAAGCCTCCTAGTTTTTCATTTTAGGCGGTGACTGCTTCTTGAAACCACCTCTCCGGCTTTCGGAATGCTGAATATCATACTTTCTTCTACTAATGGATCCACTAGGAAGAGTGAGCAATGTTTTTGGTATTTTTCTAGTTTATTGATATAAAGCTACATATAGCGATAAATTCATATTTACATATGTGTATTTGTATAAATACCATTTTTTAAATAAAGCAAAACCTGCGAAAAACTTACGACCAATACCCTCAATAATTTTTATTCCCACCAAATTTTCAAAAAATGATGTATGTAGGTATATAGCGTAAAACGTGCTCCGCTCCATCTACAGCCGCAAAAAATAAAAAAAAACGTTCCCTCGTTTGATGTGGTATCGAAAAGCAATATTCCAGGCAGAGTTTCATTGCTTGCTTGCTGACGCTACTAAACGGGAGCACAAACGTACGTAAATTCAAATGAGAGCAATATTTTTCAATAACATCTCGCGTATCCTGTGCAAACAAAATAAATAACATAGAGTATTTCATGTGGCAGCAGAGAAGCGTTTATCCAACACAAATGCTCCATTGCATTTGATGTGGGGATGGCGTGCGACTTCATCCCGAAAAGTTCGTAAAATATGCAACACTCTGCGAGCTCGTGTATCTTTTTCTATTTTGGTTAAAAAAAAGTATGAATATGCCAATAGTTTACAGAGCAATCAATAGTGTTTGTTGTAAATATTTAAACAAACTCCGTATGCTCTCTGTCTACGAGTATTGATGGGTGGTGGGCGGTTGGTTCTGTTGGAAATGGTCGTTGTCGGGGTTTATGCTAATATTTTCGCTTCACAGGTGCTGTTTGTATTTATGTAACATTGAAGGAAATGTGCTGCGTCTCTCTTTAAATAATGTTGGATTGAACAATTTTTTAAAAATTTATGATTTTCATGTTTTCTGTTTTTTTTTTCGCAAACACTTTACGAATCGTCTTTCTTTTCACACACTGAGCTATCCATGGCGTAATCTACGATTACGGATTATGTCCTTGTTTGTAAATGGAACGATACAAGTTTTAAAAATGCATTAAATTTATTAAAATTCGCTAAAAAAAAATAGTCTTGAAGCACCACGTCGATGTTGCTGTAGCCCACAGTGTTGAAGAAAACCCAGGTTTGTTCATTCCTCGTCGTACTGTGGAATTGGGCATTCCATATTTTGCATAAAGACTTGGGTCTTAATGCTTCTAAAGTTCAGTTAATACAAGAGCTCAATCCCGCCGATTCATCAACAACGTCGGGTCTTTGCTGATACGGTTTTTACAATACATGGAAATGATCCGGAATATCGTCTAAAAATCAACTCGACTGATGAGCCCCATTTCCATCTCGGTGTCTATGTCAAGAAAAATTGCGGCATCTGGGGCTCGGAATACCCAAAATTTATTGTTGAAAAGCCGCTCAATTCTCAACGTGTAACTGTTTGGTGCGGTTTTTGGCCCGGCGGGATCGTTGGATGGATACGGTCCTGTAAGCTTAACTGTGGCGGCCATTTGGCTGATATTGTTTTCCAATATTAATGTCATATCTTCCTTTTTAACTGACTATAGTCGGTGAGCTGGCTACGGATGGAATTTGTAATTAAAGGGGAAATATCATAAGAAAGGTGTGAGAAGTGTAAGGGAAAGATAAAGAGCCGTCAGAAGGCGCGTAAATTTCTGGAATTTCACATAATTATTCTTTACTCCAAAATGAAACTTCTTTCAAATCGTCAGAAGTCTAGGCGGAAGAATATCGGAGATACCTATAATGAGAACAGCTCTGGTTCACGTGCCATTTACTGCGAAGATAGTCATCCTAGTCGATGTTAGATGCTTCCAATGTACGCTCACATAGAACACTAGAGGCATGTTTTCCTTCCATCGCAGCATGACCGATTTGGTTGCGCGAATTTCGATACCGTGACAGACATGTAGCTTGACGTGTTATCTTATGTCGAAACCAGACAACCATATTTGCGGTTCCGGCAAAGTCGATCAACCTCAGCCTATTTGGGGATGTTTCGTCAGGCAAGCTGAATTAACTTACTCTCCCGCCAAAGATACCTTTGTGCACCTTGGCATGAAAATCAGTGGGTAAGATTTTGATGACGTAAGTCACTCACAAATCAATGATATGCTAAAAAAACTCACTTTTTTTCGGATTGTGACAAGAACAATAGTACTCGGCGGCGAAGTCTCTTTTATGGCTTTACGTCTCTTGGATGAACGTGGTGCCAGCTTTAATTTTAGCGAGGACAAAAACCAGCCGGCCAGTGGTACCTTCCAAATAAACGGATAGTCATCAAAGGTCTGTTGTATTTAGATATCAAAAGTCCCAACCCCTGCAAACCGCTTGCTTCCTCGGCAAAAGCTCCCTCATTATAGCTGCGGCTAAAGGCTCCACACTGGTGGGTTACTGCATCTCACATAAGGGTTGTTCACAATGCCGGAGTGTGCGACGAGGACCCAAAAATAAGAATTGGTTAAAGCCTTGTAACTGGAATCGCATACTCAGGAGCTGAACTGTATCCCATTACATGCCACACAAACATTTTTTTTTATTAGATATTTAATATTAATTGTGAAATTATTTTTTATTCAGAAAATAATTAAATATTTACTTTTTTTTTAATTTCAGGTAAGTTTGACGAATCCAATAATTAAAGAATAAGTCTTCAAAACCCCAAAAATATGTACATTATTCATAAACAATAAGGTAAGTGCCACTAATTCTGGCTTTCGAGTTCTTGATCCACAAATCCAAAGTGAATTTCATTGATTTGAAAACGTTTTCTGATGGCGAACGAGGAGGACTACGGATCAGTTGTCACTTCCACAATTTTTTCTGTTGGCAGTTAAAAGCCAGATAAAAGGAAGAGAATTACAATTAAGTTCGAAATATAACATCATTCAAATGGCCACCACAACCTATTTTGCACGAACGAATTCGATGAACCCAATTTTTGAGCACTTTTTCCATTAAATCAAGTCGTATGTATGTCATGAAAAGCACGTTCAATGTTGACTTCATTTTTATGCTTGAAGAGAGTCTGGTTTGCTACTAAAGACCAATGACTTCAAATAAGCCCACAAAAAGTAGTCTAATGGTGTTAAATCACAACTTCTTGGAGGCCATTCAATGTCACAATCTCTTGAAATAATCAAATTTCCAAACCTTTCTCGCAATAATTCGGTTGTTGCACGTGCTGTGTGACACGTAGCCCCGTCTTGTTGGAACCAGATGTTGTTAAGTTCAACTTCTTCCACTTTTGGCCATAAAAAGTTGATTATCATCGATCTATACTGCTCTCCATTGGCGGTAACGGTGCTACCAGCTTCATTTCGAAAGAAAAACGGATCGATGATTGCACTAGCCCAAAAATCACACCAAACTGTCAATTTAGGTGAATGTAATGGTTGTTCATGAATAATTTGTGGATTTTTTTCGCACCAAAATCGACTGTTTTGTTTATTTTCCGCAATAATTTATAATATTATTTTATAATTTTCTTAAAAAAAAAATCGTTATCGTTTTCAAGCTGCTGTTGTTGCTGTTTGTAAACGTTGTTCCTGCGTACATATATCTTGCCATGAAAAAATTGCAAACATTACTGAATGTAATGAAAAAAAACCCTTAGAAATCATATCGAAGACTTACACTTAAAGGGTAAAGCCACTCTAGAGGTTGAAAAATATACTCTTTTTTTTAATTTATTGTAGGAATATGGAAAAAAGAATAGAATTTCTATGTAACCACTTCATTGAACATATATTGAAGTATAAAAAAAAATTCTTTAATTATTATTTTGTTACAAAATGGCGGTGATAAAGTCCATTATTTAAAACATGTTTTTTTGAAAGGCGTTCACGGGAGGACCGATTTCTTCTAAAGGATGAGACCTAGAACGGAAAAGCAAAAAGTTTTATGATCTGCGAACTATGGTCTTTGGAAGTACTTACAGATTTATTTTTAACTAATTTTTGTGAAAGATTAATTTTTGACTAAAAAATACGCTCTAAAATATTACTAAAAAAGAGTTTACATTTTATCGAAAAACCGCTACGTACTTCCCAAAAAAAAATGTATTTGTGAAGCTACCAACAAAATTTCAGTTAAATCGATCCAATAGTGTCCGAATAATCTGTCCCCTCAGTTTGAAAAATGTGATTTTGAGAAAACCGCGTTTAAAGTTTTCATTGCACTCAGCGCACGCTCTGAGATGCTGCAGCAAATTAAAAAGTTCAGCTATTTGAAATATTTTTTTTTTTCACTTTAAAACCAATTGCATATCATTTCTAGGACCCAAAGGTACCCTGTGAACAAAAAAAGAAAAACAAAAATTGCGTTTTCCAAAATCCTAGAGTGGCTTTACCCCTTAAGGTGAAATCAGTAAATTGTGTAAATAAAGGAGTTGTATAATTGGAATTAGAATTGGTAATTTGGCGGAGTTTTAGGTATTGAGTGATAAATAAACATTGAGTAAATTCGTTAAAAAAAAAGAAAAAAATTTTGTTATTTTTATTTATCAATCTAGTGAACGAGCCCGAAGGTTCTGTGAAATCGTCGAGCTTAAGGGAGGACATCTGAGTAACTCAAAAAAAATAAGCGGATTTTCTGGAATTTTTTTTGACCAAACGAAAGAGCCAATCGAAATTTTGTAAAGTAGGTTTTATAATATGCGATCCGATGTACAAAATATGATTTTTTGAAAGAAATCGAAAACAAAATGGCGGCTGTGCAGCATTTCTTCGTAGGCCCTATTTTTGGGAAGGGGGTCCATGGCCGGAAAGCTAACGTCCTTAATTTTTGATCTGGAACAAAAAATAAAGTTTTGTTAGTTTCTATACATCAACAGCTATCGACACACGTAGGATTTTTTCGATATATTGATTTTTCGCAAAATGGTGCGTGATCGAAAAAAAAGTTCAAATTTTCACGAGGAAAAAAAGTCCAAAAATTGTTTATAAAAAAAAAGTAAGCAATATAAAAAAAAAAATTATACGTGTGTCGATAGAGGAAGGAATTTTGAATATACTGTCAAAATTTCAGATCGATCGGTTAAGATTTGCTCGAGTTATGTTTCCGGCCGTCTAAAAAAAAGTGGTTTCGAGAAAAACGCGTTTAAAGTTATTATATATATATAGAATATGCCTATGAGGCATTGTCGCAGAATGGAAAATTTGGACATTTAGACACTTTTGCCGGATTCTATCTTGTGGTATATTATTTTTAAGATCCTAAAGCATCTTTTAAACGAAAAAAAAAATTTTTGATTTTTTCAAAATTTTACTCAGATGTCCCCCATTAATTTAAAGTATCTTGTAATATAAAATGCAAACGTCGACATATTTATGAGCTTTTAATTCATTCTAAATTGTGAATTTTATTCCCTCACAAATTTGAAATATAAATACCCCGTTCAAAACTGCAGTGAAAAACTTCAGTTTAAGTGTAAATAATTTCTTGTACTGCAAATGACATTGAAGTTTATGGAAATTTACCTTTATCCGCTTGTACGAATACAAAATGCAAATCATTACAAGTCAACTGACCATCAACGATTTCGATACCAATCCTCGCCAAGAGTTGTGCATTTTGAATAATTTTACAAGCCAACAGCAGATATCGAAGCTCTGTCTTTCATACGAATTTCATAAAAATTTCTAGAGATCTCTACATACTTATAAGGAATATCATTTCCATGCTAATTGACTGCATTAATATGCGTAACAGTTTGCTCAAGAGATACTGCTTGCTACAGAAAGACCACAACGTTGCATCTCGTATGCACATACATATGTACATTTACAAATTTGTATAAATTTGGTGTGCAGTTTGTGATTCTTAGATTTTGCATATGTTAATTAAATACTGATGAATGTAGTCTTTGAAGACGAAGTTATGTTACACGTGAAGAATTAAGCGCATGAGCGAATCAACTCCGGCGCTTCGACTGTCTAGACGTTTGGGACTGGTTTTAATTAAAATCACGTTAAAATATACCATATATGTATGTACATAAATCAAATGTACTTTAGACTGGCAATAAAGATGTGTGATGATGATGATGAGCATAAAAATTTTGGAGACGCTCTGCACGAATTGTGTATGTTGACATGGTTGTTTTGCACTCGTTTTCTGCTTGCCATGGGCTGCTTTGTGCTGCTGGCATAAATCAATGAAATTAAAGTGAGACTTGCTTGCTGTGAGAAAAAATATTTCACAATCTGCAGACTGCAAAATGAGATGCTTAAAGTCATCAACTTATTTTGTGTCTAATTTTTGAAATCACTGTTAGAGAATGTGGTTCTCCTGAATGTCGCCCAAAATGATCTTAAACGAAGTATACTCGGGATGAGCCAACATACATGCGTATGGAGTTGTGCTGAATTGAGAAGTTGAACACCCTGTGGTTGTTCATTTTAAGAACTTCTTTTTGGTGCGTATTTTGGAGAGATGTTCACACAGGGGAGTGAATCCTAGGTCTCGACGACGGAATCTCTTCCCCACCATACATCTTTTGACATTAACCTAAAATGTATGATCCTTTGATTGGGAAAGAGGCGCTGCCTAATCGGTTGATGCTCACCTAAGATTAAAGGCAGTCCAAGAAGTGGGTAGAAAGAGAATCCTTGTGAAATCTTCTATAGCGGAAAAGTAGCGTAAATTTGGTGTTGGTTGTATGGTGGGGAAGAGCCTCCGTCGTCGAAACTTAGGATTCACTCCTCTGTGTGAACATCTCGTCAAAATACGCACCAAAAAGATGTTCTTCAACTTATAGCTGTTTTGCGAACGCGTCCCGATTGGAGATAAGATCGACATAACCGAAAATTCTTTCTATGGGGTTGCCCCCGCTACGATTTTAAACCTAGGCGAATAAGGTATCTTCAATCCAATAGTCATAAAGTTTGATTTCTATAATGAAACATCCTCAAACAGGTTGAGGCTGATCAACTTTGCCGGAGCCCAAAATATAGTTGTCTTATTCCAGCGCGAGAAAATCCATCAAGTTTCATGACTGTCATCCGTTCTAAAATCACATAACCAAATCGATTACGTTGCGAGACGCGAAACAGTGACCTAACATCGCCTCGGATCACTACTTTGGTTCGGCGAAGATGTACACCCGCCTCTGTGCTACAAAGAGCATCTATGACGAAGCATAAGGAAGGTTGGAAGTTGAAGAGCTGCAATCCCAGTAGTCAGCCAACCGGCTTCCTATTTGACTTGCACTCCTGCTTTTTGAGGGAACTCATTAGAAACACGGTATGAAGACCCTGGGAGTCTTCGAGAAAAAAGTTTTTCGAAAGATTTATGATGCTTATGTATGAGTTATACGATGACATTGATATAGTTCAGGGAATGAAGAGACGGCGACTACGTTGTCTAGGCCATGTCGTCCGAATGAATGAAAGCGCTCCAGCGTTTAACGAATTCGATGCAGTATCCGCCGGTGGAAACAGAGGAAACGCAAGATTTCCACTCCGTTGGAAGGATCAGGTGGAGAGCGAGATGCTTTCACTTGGTATTTCCGACAGGTATAAAACAGCGAAGAAAAGAACCGAATGGCGCGCTATAATCGCGCCCACGCCAGTGAAGAAGAAGACCTATATTTCAAGTTTCTTACGTATCGTCGCTACAGAAATAATTGGTTTTTCGATAATGTCGGTAGCAGAGCTGGTATGATGATGAATATCGAGCTGCAATGGAGAGAAAGAGTTCAGTCTGTTTTGAAACGTACAGATCGATCAGAATACGTGCGAGGTGGTATACATACCGAGAGTTAAAGAGGGAAGCAATTATATATGAAAATAGGTCGAAGCGCGTGAGTGTGAAGAGTTTGGCCGGCAGAGGTAATAGTCGAAATTTTTTTGAAAAGATGCATCATCTTAAAGAAGGTTTTAAGACCGGAGCATACGCATGTGAGAACCAAGTACGAGAGAAAGGTTTTGCGAAGCATTTTTGGACTAGCTTTCGGAGACAGTCGTAGAAGTTAGAACGATGGAATAGTGCAGCGAATCAAGAGACAACGGACTTGGATGAAACTCACTTGAGGTTTTCCATACAGTACCTATCCGCGGAAGCAGAGGAAAACTTTTAAAATTAAAAGAAAAAATACCTTAACGGTTTAATCTTTATTAACACTGCTTGTGAAATTCAATTAGGCCACTCCGGTAATGATTGCAAATATTAATTTTAATAAACTTTTATACGCGTCATGAAGTGAAGGCGACTGAGGCACTGAAGCCAAGAAAATGAATGTTTTATGTTTCCCATCGTAGCAAAAATGTGTCAGCCTCCAGTTGAACTTCTTGAAGGGGTGTGTGGGAGGCCAGTGTGTTGCCTTGTAATGATGCCATTTTTCATTTGGCTAATTTAATATTTATGCAATTTTCTTTAATTTCCTTTACTCAGGCATTTCTTTCCTTCGCAAAACCTACATACTTACATAATCCAGTGTAACTTTGTTTGAATACAAACTTGACTTTTGCTCTTACAATCAAGGTAACTGGATGCATAAACCTTTGTCAGTTACACACTTTGTGGGGCGAGCGATTCACTTCGAGGTGCTCGAGTGTAAAGGGCAAAGAAGGGGAATGAATGAATGAATGAATGAATGAGTGAAAAAATGCTGATAATGGAGTAACTTCATCTTTTCACGAATACAATAACAAAACTACATAAACACACTCACATACATATGTACATGCATGAGTATAAGCGTGAATGCAGAAAAGTGGTCCGTACAATGCTACGCAAACTTCCGTAACCCAAGGGGTTTTAAGCCAAGAAATTCAAATACCCTTACAACACAGCACTTGTAGTGTTGTTGCCGTGGTGTCGGTCTTGTGGGTGGTGCACAAATGGTGGGAGGATTAACAGCGAGAACCTTTGCAAACCCACCAGCCAATCAGCCAGCCAACGAGCAACTACTTCGAACATTATGACCTGATTTCTGCTACTTTGTTTTATCGCTGGCTTGCGTCATCACACACACACACACACACGCACACACACACACACATACATACACACACCTCGAGTATGCAGACAGATTGACAAATTGGGTTGTGAGAGCAAAGCACGGCGGCTAGAGCTGGAAGCGTAGTAATAGGGGAAAAAATAAATAAAATAAAAAATCGGGCAAAAGGTGTGCTTTCATAAAGTTTGTGCTTTTCAAAAGGAACAAGTACCTACAGAATGCTGAATTAGTTTTTGCATACGAGCATCCGAAACGGGAAGAAAATTTGTTTAGAATTTTGTGCTATTTTTTATATATTTTTTTCTGGTGTTGAGTTGATATGGAGATACTTTCATATGGACTTCGCTGTATTGAGTCCAGGTTCCACAACAAAAATGTTTTTTTTTTACAAAAAAATTTATTTATTTAAAAAAAAAATTTGTAAATCATTGTTTTTGTAGATAAGTAAACGTATACCATAAAAATATTAATTGAATTTTTTTTTATTTTTAATTTTTTTTTAAATGGCGGCTATTAAGATTACTGCTGAAACACGTCCCTTTTGTTGGTGAGTGACACGATAACTATAAAATGAATCATCTGAAAGCAAAAATCAAAACGGTTTCTTATTCTGCACCACATTGGCTATGGCCGGACCAACAATGAAACAAAAAAAAAATTTCAATTTTAATTGTTTATAAATTTTTTGAAATAGAAATATTCTCGGTAGTAGTAGAGATAAATTTTTTTGAGTAAAATGACGTTTAGCTCATGTTGATAAGTTCAATAGATTCTAAATAAGAGTATCACCCAGTTGAAAAAACGTGATTTCGAGAAAAAGGCGACTAAAGTACTCGAGCGTCCAGATTTACCGCTCGGTGCGCTCCACTCTCCCCTCTTCTAAGCTTACTTCTTGAACTTGCGGACCTTTTGGACTAATTCTATATTATTTCTAAGAGTATTTTCTACCAATTTACTGGAAAAAAAATTTATCGTAGATGTTTCTTAAATTTTTTAGAGGAACGTGGCCTTAACCCAAATTTTTTTCTGTGTATCAAGATTTCTCTAACATCATCAGTCATCATTTCATCAGTCTTTTTACTGCTTAAAATTACGTTTGAACCTCGAGTGTTCAATCGGACCCTCTTCTCCAAAACCGAATGAAACATAATATGTATGTACGAGGGGATTAACAAAGTTCGCTAAATTGACCAGAAAAAAAAACTAAAAAAAATTATTTTTCTATTTGTTCGTAATCTTTGTCCTCTCTAATCTCTACATAGTAGCAATTGATTTCAATGCATTTCTTAAGCTTATAGATACACAATCTTCAAAATCTTGTTTTTTAGGCTTATCAAGCTCAGCATTAACCGCATTAAATATCTTCTCGTTGCTATTGAAGATCTTTCCCTTGAACTTTTTTCAATTTTCGGAAATAACCAGAAATCACAAGGTGCTATATCTGGGAAATATGGTGCTGGATGTATTTCTTTGATCCCAGAGATCGCAATAAAATGACTTGTTATTTCAGCAGTGCGGGGTGGCGATTTGTCATGATGTAAAAAGTAGCGCCGCAATCCTCTTTCTTCCTGTTTTCCAAAAAAATTTTGAAAACTTTTGGTTAGCACTTTCCGGTGCACCATTTTGCAGTTATCGTCTGACCTTTTTCCAGTGGAATAGCAGCTACGATCTTAGGTCAAGTGAAGTAAACTGATATTATTACTTTTGCTGCTGATTTTTGTTGCTTAGATTTTACGGGTGAGTTTACTTCTGTTGGGCTCCATATCATAGACTGCTGTTTTGTTTCTGGATCGTACTTATAGAACCAAGACGTGTTACCAGTAACGACTTTACAAAATTTGCTAGACTGACCATTTTCGAATTTGTTTAAGAAAAATTGAGCAAAATTCACTCGAGCCTCTTTTTGGGCCTCATTTAGAATTCCTGGTACCCATCGCGCAGATTTCTTCGTGTATCCCAGATTATTTCCTAATATTCGCGTTACAGCCATGGCATTCAAGCCCATTTCATTAGCAATCATTTCTTGTGTCAATCGTGGACTTCACCAGAGCTACAGTGACGTCATCGGTGGAAGTTTTTGGTCGACTTTCGCGGGGCTCGTCTTCTACGGAAAAATGAGAAGTTATCTTTCTGAAAGTGAACCAGGGACCGATCGGTTGGAAAAATCGTATTCATAATTCGACAATAGATGCAGATTTACAATCTCATCTTGTTTGTGTGCAGTTGGGATTGACGGCTACGCAACCTCAGATGTCTTCTGGACATCGGTGTAAGATCAGTTGGTTCTGCCCAATTTTTGATACGAGTCAAGGGCTCAATTCAATACATTTAACACTTTCCTTCTCCCGCTTCATCTGAGGCTGTGCATATATTGTCTCACCCATGCTGCATATTATTTAACCTATATGGGTTTGCTTAGAAATTATGTTTACTTTTATGATTTGTGGTCTCTAAGCTCCCGTGCTTGCAAGCGGCTTAAAAGATGTCATGGAAATATTCATACAGTGTTGGTTATAAATATATGTATGTATATATACATTTTAATTCCCAATACAAAACTTGTACTTCACTGCACTTCCGGCACTTGAGTGAATTCCCACTGCTCTCTTTGGAGGCAATAAATGCTGTTTGGCTTACATTAATGACTTGAACTAACAGCTGTCTGTCCGCAATGTTAATGTCAAGGTTAAAATTCTGCTGTCACTCTTCGGCTTTGGCCGTAGTCCCAAAGCTCATACGCTGAGCTAAACATAATTTTATGTCGCTGGCAGATTAGTGTGCATTTGTATATTTTGCATATGTATATATACATATATACTCGTATATGAATAAGTGATATGTGCATTTGCATATTCATATTTGCATGTAAATATTTGTATTTGAAAGCTCGGCACTCGGTTGCAACATTTGTAGTCCAACTGAGCCTTGTGAAAATGTCGATTCCTTCCATACTTCTGTTCGGATATGTCGTTTTGCATATTTCATCTGCTCCTCGTTGTGAGTGATTTTCTTTTTTTTTTACCTTGCATATCCGTTGATATTAATTTCTGTTTGTCCCTGCTATTCTCTCAACCATGTGTTTTTATTCTTTTTTTTTGGATCTGCAGGAGTGAAAGAGAATTAAAACTGATTTTTGTTGAAATATTTTGCCGTTTCATTGGTTCAGTATTTTATCTTTTTCTTGCTCCTTTTTGTTTTGTTATCTCATGTCGATTTATGAACTTTTTGACAAAATGTTACATTAAATTAATCTTTGTGTAGTTGAAACATATTTCGAGAGTTTGACGCCACTAATTAAACTCTAACGCAAAGGGTTTTCCAATAAGAAGTGTTATTTCGTTGTATCAAAAAAATGTAATTTTTTTTGAGGAAAAATACCGAATGTTTATTTCAATGTTGAGATGAAGATATGCCCTAAATAATGGTAAACAATATCAGCGAACTGGCCGCCACGACTAGGCTTACAGGACTACATCCATTT
This sequence comes from Ceratitis rosa, assembly GCA_037013455.1. Taxonomy (NCBI): domain Eukaryota; kingdom Metazoa; phylum Arthropoda; class Insecta; order Diptera; family Tephritidae; genus Ceratitis; species Ceratitis rosa. The sequence continues at coordinate 11,169,939 of JAWMAG010000012.1, forward strand.
TATGAAATTTTTCATCACGAAATCGCAAAGTGGCTTAACCAATATAATTCGCCGAGGTCATCTAACGGGAAGTCAAGGAAACGTGCTGTTTCGACAGGATTGGACCAAAGGGAGAGAGGGGGTTGATGTGTCGGCTTAAGGGGCATGTGAAGAGGTGGTTAGTGTCGTGCGGATATTCTTCAGGAAGGCTTCGTTGGGTATGCTAAGGTCGAGTCTGAATAAGTAGGAGTTTAACGTGCTACAATATCCGCGGGTCTCTCGAGGCAGCTCGAGCTCGTTGTCTGCCATAGGTGGTGGTTTTACTCCGAGCACGCCATTCACGGGAAGGGAGTCTTTGAAGGTGTTGACTCACTCCTGGCGAATGGCGTTCAGTGATTGTCTGTACGCCGTCCTGTCCAGCGGTTGTTGCACGTGTTGCTGGATGGTGCTCTTCATATCTACTACTCCCTTTCTGATGTGCCTAGGTGAAGGTTTAGCTTCATTAAGGTGTCCCTACGGTAGCATCCCAATAGGAACTGTTTGCATAGCATATATGCTTCGCTGTGCAAGTGATGCTCCGGAGACATCAGAAAGTTTCCTGTCCATAGTTTATGACTAGCGCTTTGAGTATTTTGTTTGGCTCTGATATTGATGATCTCTGTTCGAAAGTGAACTGCTAACTTGCCGATCTTTCTCACTTCTTCACTGCAAGACAGTTAAAAATACAACCGACTAAAGCCTCGGCTACCCTCTTTACCAGCTGTACGAAGGAGTACAAGCTTGATTTAGATGTGAAGGTTGATGACGTAAAAATTCCGACTATAAACAACCCAAGGATATTGGGAGTCACACTCGATAGCCTGCACTCCGCATACGACCGCAATTGCCGGAAAACTCCAAGGCCGCCACTAAATCCTTAAAAGATGAATACAACCCAATTCTAAAATGATTAATCATCATCTCTCGATAACGCAATTCATTCGCCATAACTGTGGCTCCAGCCCCATTTTCAAAAAAGTAAGATCCAATTATCCCGCCGGACCATAAACCGCACCAAACAGTTACACGTTGATGATGGAGAGGCTTTTCAACAATAAATCTTGGGTTTTCTTATCGCCAGATGCAACAGTTTTACTGAAAATCTGGATCATTTCCATGCGTTTCAAGTATCCAATCAGCAAAGACACGACGTTGTTGATAATCGCCCGGCTTGAGCTCTTGTGTTAATTGAAGTTTCTAAGCTTTAAGACCCAAGTTTTTATGTAAAATACGGTGTATTTCTTCAACACTTTGGGCTACAGCAGCTCAGTTTTTCTTGCGAGACGTGCTCGTGTTTCTTCACATCACTAACTTGTCCCAACAGCTCCAGGTTTTTCATCAATATCTGTATTTCGGTCCGACAAGGTGCTTCACGACTTCCGAAATATTTTTTAGTTTTACGAATCGTCTGTGCCAGGTATATTTTTATGGTGATTACGAGTATGCCGACGGTTTTCCAAGGAACATTTCCAGGATGAAGAGCGTTTATTTTATGTCAAGAGCCGAAACCGTCATTATCGGCATAATAACACATATTACTATTGACTAGGCCATACTAATGTATGATATTGTACTACAAAGTTTAAGTCCGGCTTGAGTACAAGACCTCGGTATGAAGTCCAATTGTTCCAAGAACTGGAACCTCATGACCATCGGATACGATAACGCTTTGCTCAAGGGACTGATGATCGATTGGCAGGAAATGAGCATTTTTTTTACCAAAAAACCATATTTTCTGATGAAGTTCAATTTCACCTCTGTGCAAATTAGGAAGAAGAGGAAGGTTATATTAGCAAGCAAAACCGCGCCATTTGTAGTTCAGAAAATGTAGACGTAATTACGGAAAAGCCCATGCAATCTCCACGAGCGTATGTACGGTGCGGCATGTCAACCGGCAGTATCATTGAGCTTATTTTCTTCGAAAACGAAGAAAGAGTTGCAATTACCATTACATTATACCGATCGTTACCATTGCTCAGAAAATACATGTAATTTAATGTTCAAGAGTATGACTTGGGCGACATGTGCTTTCAAAAGGATGGCACTAAATGCCATACAACCAATGCTACAATCGATCTTTTACATTCTGTGTTCGAAAGTCACAAAAGGTGCCTCGCAGCTACAGTTTAACTCTGTTGGACAACGTTTTGTGAGAAGCCGTTAAGGATATGTGCTACGTGCAACCATCCAGAACCGATTTATAAATTGAAATACGGAATTGAAGTCGGTATTGGACCATAGAAGATCATGCCATCAATAATGTGTGGAAAAATTGGGTTGACAGACAGAACGGAATGGGTGGCGACCGCAAGCCCAGCCATATGAACGACGCTAAAATAAAATATAAGGAATTCAAAGCAGTCAAAATTATGGAAAACATACCAAACCGTTTTTTATAATAATTTTAATATCTAAGTTTTTAGAGAGACCACTCCATAGAGGCATTGATCACCTTTTTGCAGATTTTTATCTTCTTCCATACACAAAGACTTTGAACAAACTTTTCCAGCTTGGAATAAAGTATTAAACACCCTACTCTACATATACATACTATGCTCCAGCCAAGTACTCGTATCATTGCAATTAAGTTTATTTTTTTTCTTCCACAAAATTCAAGTGATATGTTTTTGCCATACTCGCCCTGCTTGTTTCCCTCTTTAATAATATTTACTTGTCTGGCTGTCATCTGTCTTACATGTGTAAGATTAATTTCCCCCTTCTCCGTCGCCACCAGTTCGGCTTCTGAATAGTGTTTAGCCACTCACTTGCCGGGTGCACTGAAGAAATATGGCAAATAAAGTTTAGTTCTCAAAATGTTTCCCGCTGATAAATTTACAAGCCGAACAGGTGTTGAATTTTATGGTATTTGCAAGTGGCAGAAATGACTAAAATTGAAATGCAAATTACATTCACTGCCAGTGCCGGTGTGCAGCGAAAATTTGCCTATGACCAGTTTTCAAAGGAGGTAATAGCTGAATGGACGGACGGACATTTAGGTACATATGCTCGTGCAAATTTAGTGGGAAATGTATGTGTGTTAACTTGTGTAAGTCTGTTATTTTTTATGGCCCCAATAACAACATCATGAATCAGAAAAACATTCAAATGCCATGTCTTCTTAGAAAAGAAGTTGAGAGTAGAAATCAGAAATTCATAATTTTTTTTTTGAAAGAATTTAGCAAACAAACCTCACTTGGGTCCCAGGTCACTGAGATGTTGAAGATAACGAAGAAGCGGACGAGCTGGCGGGTCTGTCAGCATCGACTGCATACGACTTTTTAGTGCCTTTAAATGCTGCCCAAAGCAACGGACTTTTGGGAACACCTAAGACCATGGTGCATTGCCTAGGTAGCATGCACTACTAAGCTTCTGTGGAGTAGCGTGAATTGCGGACAAAAAAAAACGTTTCCTTGCACAGCATCTATCCTTTAGGAATCATTTTTAAAAGCTAGGTAAAGTTGAATCGACTCAGGGTAGAGTCTGCTGAAGCACTACCTTTCGGCCGATTGAGTTCCAGCCTTACGGAACGGAGGAGCAGTTTAGGGAGAGGCGCATGCAAACGATCTGGGTTTCCTTATTGGATCAGTGAGATTATGGAAAGGGGTTTACGAAAATTGCATTAATGAGCCCCAAAGTACAAATTAGGTGTTAGCTAGTCTCAGTAAGACGGATCCGATGCTATTCAAAAATAAAATCAAAATACCGTTGTTCTATCTTCCATCACTCGGTGATCTGCAAGGGAATACTTGGTAGGTACTAAGGCCCAAAACCGAATATATTCAAGTGAATTATATATATGGATCATTGGTTTCGTAGTCAGACTAGTACAAAAATATAATATTAAAAAATTTAATGGAGTAATGAGGGCATCCAGTGTAGGGATAAAAGGAGCCATTTAGTCCGACAGATGCACTGATTATTATATCTCTTGCAATTGCCTATAGACCTCAATCGTTGCTGAGGGTACTCTTTAGGGGATGGCACAGAGGTGTAGATGAGGAAGAAGATACGATTTCAATCTACATCGACGGTCCAAAATGGACTACAGGGTGGGGCTGAGAATCTCAACATCCCGCTTTAATTGCGTCTATCAAACTTAGTTCACATTTAAGGGAGAATAAAAAAAGCAAACGAGTGTATTTTCTGTCAAGCGACTTTGCTGACTCTAGCGTGGGCAACGATAAATTCCAGCCTAGCACAGTGTAACCAATTAAAACGGCCATAAATTCAGTTTGGAAAATTACTTTTAATCAATTCAAAGTACAAAATGTATGGAAATAATACGGAATTCGGAAAAATTTACTTTTTCTCGATAGCAACTCCTTTTAATTTGACTATGGTTCAAAAGCGAATCGCAAGCTGCCCGAATGTGACTTGGAGGTATTTTGGTACACTCGTGGACAACAGCTTTCTTCAAGCGTCTCGAGACTGGTGTATCTTTTAGTTCGGACCTTGCTCTCCAAAATGACTTAATGGGAATAATACATAGGGTTAGCGTCTGGTGAATTCGAGATCCATTAAGTGAATGTTGTGAAGTTCGGAACGTTGTTTTTCAGCCATTCTTGGTTCACTCGAGCTTTATGAGACGGTGCCGAGTCCTGTTGAAGCGCCCATGGTCTGCCACCAAAATGTTTGCCTGTTCTGATATTATTCTGATATTATGGTGCATTTGACCTTTACCTCCATAAATTTTCGTTCCTAAGTCCATAGAAGGTAGGTCGATTTATGGACATACTTATTGACCCAAAGTGGGATGTGCTATCTTCCCGCGAAAGTTTTTTCAATTCCTTACTTTCTTTCATTTAATGAGACCGCCTCTAATAAATGTGATTTTAAGTAGGCAGGCAGTTGAGGAGTTGACGCAGTTGCTGTGAGCTTGGTCCGATTTCAACCATTTGCAAGATTACCGTACTTACGACCCAAGGAATATGTGAACCAAGTTTCATCAAAATATCTTAAATCTTACTTGAGATATGTATAAACAGACAGACAGAATACAGCCAGCAGTATAAAAACAAGCCATTAACTGAGTAATTCAAACTTAAATTTTCTAGTTTAGTCTAAACTGTGATTTCTCCTCAAATATCACCCATTTGAAAGAACTTTAAAAGATCATAGTAAATCTAACAGCTCCATATACCATAAATGATGTACTCGTATATATATGTATATACACATATACGAGTGTTTGTATTTAAACCCCAGCAACATTTTATGCGATCATAAAAAACATTATAGAAAATCTTTAGCTAATTTCAGTTGGTTGAAATAAAATGCCACAACTATCATTAAAGGCTTTTGGGACAAACACCTCTGATTATACCCGCGAGTACATACATTCATGCTTACACTAATGTACCTACTCGTGAATGCCCACTCTAACCGTATCTTAATACCCACTCTGCACTCGTATGTGATTTTTCAATCTCAAGACACCTACGCAAAGTCATTGCAGCAAATTCCGTAAAAGCAATAAAGTGGATGTGGCGCGCAAATTGTGAGTGAATGTGCAACAAAAACAGTAAAAGAGTAAAATACATGAAAAATAAACAAAGAGTAGAAAACGCAATGATGTGGCAACAAAAAAAATAGAAAAAAAAACAACAATAAAGAACACAGCTTCGACTTGGCCAAAGATTTTATACCATTCATGAATGGCAAATCAATTATTACAATAATAAAAAATTATAACAATAAAAAAATTATCACAAAAATAAAATAATAATAAAAAAATACTAAAGAAATTATAACAAAGATCCTAAAAAATATAAATAAATCGTAACAAAAATAATAAAAAAATAAATACTAACAAAAATTAAAAAAAAATAAATACTAACAAAAATTAAAAAAAAAAAAAATAAAAATAAATCCTAACAAAAATACCTAACAAAAAAAAATAAATCATGATAAAAATATCTAAAAAATAAAAATAAATCATGATAAAAATATCTAAAAAATAAAAATAAATCGTAATAAAAATACCTAAAAAATAAAAATAAATCATAAAAAAAATACCTAAAAAATAAAAATAAATCATAAAAAAAATACTAAAAAATTTAAAATAAATCGTAACAAAATAATAGAATAATATGAATATTAAAATAATAATAATAATAATAAAATAATAATAATAATAATAAAATAATAATAATAATAATAAAATAATAATAATAATAATAAAATAATAATAATAATAATAAAATAATAATAATAATAATAAAATAATAATAATAATAATAAAATAATAATAATAATAAAATAATAATAATAATAAAATAATAATAATAATAAAATAATAATAATAATAAAATAATAATAATAATAAAATAATAATAATAATAAAATAATAATAATAATAATAAAATAATAATAATAATAATAATAAAATAATAATAATAATAAAATAATAATAATAATAAAATAATAATAATAATAAAATAATAATAACAATAAAATAATAATAATAATAATAAAATAATAATAATAATAAAATAATAAAATAATAATAAAATAATAAAATAATAATAATAATAAAATAATAATAATAATAAAATAATAATAATAAAAAAAAAATAATAATAATAAAATAATAATAATAATAAAATAATAATAATAATAAAATAATAATAATAATAAAATAATAATAATAATAAAATAATAATAAGAATAAAATAATAATAATAATAAAATAATAATAATAATAAAATAATAATAATAATAATAATAATAATAATAATAATAATAACAATAATAATAAATAAAAATAAAATAATAAAAATTGATAAATAATAAAAAATAAAAAAATATTGACAAATATAATAAAACAATAATAAGAAATAATAGTAGAATAATATCTTAATAAATGTAATAAAATGATCAATTTAATATTTTGAATACAATTTTTTGTATTCCCTAGGAAAACTTATTGTCTTTTAAGTTATTATATTTTCATTTAAATTTTTATTAATATTTTCTTGTTTAATTTTCCTGGTCTTATTTTTTTCGGCCTATTTAATTTGAGTTAACGAAAATAAAGTTAAAAACCTTTATTAACGAAATAATTACTTTAATTTATTGAAAAAAATGTTATGTTATAATATTAATAATAATTTTTAATTGTACAATAATAAGCAAAAATTATTTTTTATTCCATTTCGAGGTTCCCTACTTTTTTAAAGAAAAAAAACACAGAAACTTCAAATTTGAAGGACAGCGTTTATTATTGTTCGATAGAACATTCCCTGGCCGCGGCTGCGTCTCAGATGGTCCATTCGTTGAGTCCAATTTTCGATTACTGGTTCGAATATTTCGACTGGTTTTGCCCCAAGGCCTGAATCGAAGCGGGATTGTCCGCTAATACTTTAGACTTTACAAATTCCCACAGAAAAAGTCTAACGGTGTGATATAACACGATCTTGGTTTGGTGGCCAATCGATCGGTCCAAAACTGCTCAGCGAAGTGTTCTCTCAATAAATCTATTGATTGATGTGATATATGGGAAGTGGTGCCGACTTGTTGAAACCAAATGTCACCGAGATCATGAGCTTCAATTTCAGGTATCAAATAGTCGGTTATCAAAGCGGATAACGGTCGCTATTGACGGTTACGTTCTCATCGGCATCATATTAGAAGAAATATGGATCGATGATTCCAATGTTTCACAAACCACACCAAACCGTTGTTCTTTCAGGATGAAATGGCAGCTCCTGAATCTCTTCAGGTTGCCCTTCGTCCCAAATGGGGCAATTTCACTTGTTTATATACCCATTGAGCCCGAAATGGGCCTCATCCCTGAAAAAAATTTGGCTCAAAAACGTCGGATCTTCTTCGGAACTTTTCAAGAGTTCATAGAGCGATGCGATGTCGCTTGGGAAGATCGAGCGGCTTCAGTTCTTGCACAGACTATTTCGTACGCTTTCAATTTAAGATCTCGACGTAAAATGCGCCAAGTCGTTGCATACGTCAATCCGAGTTACTGCGAACGGCGTCGAAGCGACTAGCAACCGCTTTTTGTGCTTCCTTGCACTTCTGATCAGATTTTTTTAATTATTTCTCATCGTGTTTATAAAAGGTATAAAAAGAGCCCACGAAAGCAATGAAAACCCAATGCCCTTTGCAGTAAATGCAGAAACAGAATAAGCAAAAGAATGTTACACATTCGTACACATGAATACACACACATAAAAAGAAGCGAAGAACGAAGAATTAGGCAAGTAAATAAAGGAAAGCTTTCAAAGCAACGAACAGATGTGGTTTCTTTTGAGCGACTCAAGCTATTGGCAAGCGAGAGAGAGTGAGCGAGGGCGGGGGGAGGTAGCAAAGAATGTAGCATACGAGAGTAATGCGTGCGAGCAATCACTACCTCTGCTCGAGTGTAGTGCAAATAAAAACATTCCTACATACGTGTACACCTTATAGTGCATACGTATGTATGAACGCCTGGACTGAACTGAGCTACTGCAGATATGTTATATTCCTGCTGCTGGATGCGGGCAGGCGGTGTGTTGGTGGTGGGTGGTGCTTCCTCGGTCGTTAACTTCTAAACGATTTAGACGCATGTGAAGTGGACCTGTTTCATCTGGCAGTCTCAACTTCACTTGGCTTGCGCCAACTTCAACTATTTTATGTATGTATGGTTGTGTGTGTATGGATGTGTGTTTGTGTGTGTACACAGAACATATGTACATATCCATAGTTTTTTTTTCTCCGCGTTATGCCAAGCACAAAAATGCTACGAGTGCATTTTCTTAGCGAACAACGCATTTCGCCAGCATGACGGGCAGCATTTGTAAGCTATTTTGTAGTTTGCATTTTTCACTTTCAGCGCTTTCTTTATTTAGTGCTAGAATAATATGGACTCTTACATACTCGTACAAAGTTAAACAAAAGTTTTGTAGCTCGGATTTTGAAATAAAAAACGAAACTTTTGAAGGCATTTCGGATCACATATATATATGTATGTACTATATGTGACTTTTACTTCCTTTTGCGCCAGCCCTCGTAGCCCTCTTAGTCATTCGGCACCAATTAAAGACACCAAGCGAAGTCAGCTACTTCTTCAACTGATCTTTCCATTGGAGTAGAGGTCATCCTGTTCTTCCACTTCTACCGCTTTCAATGCTGGAGTGTTGCCACCCATAGGATTATGTTACTAGCTATCGTAGCCGTTGTCCCCTTATTCGCTGAATTTCAAGTTAATCGCAGACGTTTCTCTCAAAAACTCCAAGCGCTGACTCATCAGATGTCATCATAGTCCAACCATCAGCACTACACAACCAGACAAGAATGATAAGCGACTTTGGAGTTTGGTCTTTGCTCGCCGAGAGATTATATATATATAATTGGCGATTTGTTACCGCTGAAGCGGCCGAGCTCCTCCTCCAATTTGTGGTTTGGCGTCTTGATGTTTTTCCAAAAAATCGAGTGACCTACGGTTTATACTAAGCCGCCTCCGAACTGCTGATGCATTCTTATAAGGAGCTTTATTTCATGTCCGAAATACACTCGGAGGGGCGACCGCAATTAGAAAATTAAACTTAATTTTTTATTTAAATTAATTTTCAATAACTTTTTGGATGCTAGTAGCACACCAGTATTTGAAATCGAGCCTTCCGAATGGCAGTACGCGATCGTAACCACTCGGCCATCGCAGCCGTCGAGAGATTCCTTTACTTTTCATTAGTCCACTCAGTCCAAAGCAGCACTTCTTGGGAGGCTTGATTTTGTGAGGGATTTCAAGACTGGCATGTGTAGTTGTAGGTGCTGATGCTGATCCATAGATAGACAATGTGACTGCCAAGACACGAATGCGCTGATATATGACATATATGTATAAGATATTTTGGCTTGTGTCCATTCACTCCCATGCCCATACGGTTCGTTTCCCGGTCTAGTCTGCAGAGACCAGTTGCAACGGCGCGAGGTCAATGATGTCATTAGCAGCGAATTATGCCAGAAGTTACACGATCTTCTTCCGTAATAAATTGAAGAACTCACACGATAGGCTTAACCCCGGCTGAAACCTCGTTTGGTACTAAACAACTCTGCGTAGTTCTTCCAGATTTTGACGAACGTTTTTTTTTGTTGCTTCACATCACTGAACCCAGTCGTAAGTTTTGCGAGGATACCAAACCCCGACATAATGGCGTAGAGGCTATTCAATGATGCTTTCAAACGACGCAAGATTTGACGCTTGGTAAATATCTTGTCAATTGTAGATTCCCAGTTCTAAAGCCACATTGATAGGACCCGATCGGCGTGTGGACGATGGGTTTTAACCTTTGACACAATAGGTTCGATTAGACCCGACTTGCGAAATTGGTGAATATTGCGGAGCCCTCTTATTGTGGATTGTAGTTAGGCTTCATTCGTCAGGCACGTACTCATCCTATCGGATTTTCCAATGGATATGGATACATTGAGACCAGAAAGTTTCCGGAAATTGCGTTTTTTTTTCGATGTTCGAGGTTTGGTTCATCATGAATACGTTCCAACGGGACAGACGGTCAATAAGAAATATATTTTGAGGCATTTGCGCGAAAACATCCGTCGTAAACGGCCGGGATTGTGGGCCAATTTAAAGAAATGTGCTGAAAAGTATTCAGCGTGAGCAGTTTAGATGAAAGTTGATGGAAACTTTCTGGTCGCAACGTTTGAACAGCTCATAGTCGGGTAATGGAACGTTTGTTTCATCATCATCGGAGACTCGAGCTTGCCATCTCGCCACCATTTTCAATGCAATTCAGCAAGCTGCAGAAGTTTTGCCCTCCATAAAACCAGATTGCTATAGATTTCGAGATTATCTTATTGGTTCATACATACGTAAGCTCCGGTTTGTAAGTCGCTGCATCTTCTCATTGAACTTTTGAGAACAACTCTTCTCGATGTCCTCTGCACTCAGAGGGGTAGGCAAGTCAAATGGTCACAGGAAATTCTATTCGAAAATCTGATCAAACTACTTGCCCCCGTCCAGACCAAAAACATTGTTGGCTTTATGCAATCAAAATCAACGTTCTCAACCACCTTTTTGTTACCACTCTTTTTTTTCACAAAAAAAAGAAAAAAAAAGAAAACGATGCATATAAAACCACATGGGCTGGACGTGAATGAAGTTGGCGTCTTAGAGCATTGTGAATGCAGTAAGAGGGGTTGAGTAAGGGTAAGTAACCGGTCATGTAACCACAAGTGGGCTTTCTAATCTCTCTACAAACATACCATATATACATACGTGGTATGCAAGCTATAACCAGTTCTATTGCACTTAGTACATACTACTCATTTCGTAGGTTTCTACCGCCCTCTCTTCCCCCTCTACGGCAATATTTTTACATTTTCTAAAAATATTGTTACTTTGCTAAATCTTGTTGCCGTATTGTGGCAGCCGAAAAGCTGCATGCAACAACCGCAATTGGTTGCTGGCAGTCACAGTCGTTGTTGGTGTTGCTATGCGCGTTGTGGAAAATATCTTGGCAAATTGTTTGGAGGACGTTGAAGGTGAATAAGTAAGTGCCCATGCTCAACTGGTTTTGTAGCACAAATTCTCCAACCGCATGCATTTCGATGTATTCATATATGTACGTATGTATGTATGTGAGTTTGCATGTTTCTTGCTGTTCTTTTCCTCAGCATGCTTTTGGCCGGTGCATATGCAACTTGTTTTCTGTTTGCTGCACATATGTTTAACACATGAATGTAACTAATATAAAAATGTTTATTTGAAATAAATGTGCAAATGAAGTAATAAATATCTGACAGGAACTATTTCAAATATAAACTTATGTAAACTGTGCGCTTAATAGATATGAACATATTCAAATTCTTCTATTTGAAGTCATAAATAAATATGTACATACATATGTGAATATATTTGGAGTTAAATAATTTCACTGTAAAAGAAATCCACATAAATTGATCATCTCGAGTGAACTCTTACACTGCTTTATCCAGAGAAATTACAACTGAATAGTTTTGTATTATAATATATGAAATGAAAGTGCTGCAATTGTTCTGCTTAGAAAGCGTAGGGTGAACCTCTTAATTGCAATGAGCGGCAAGCAATTGGATATCCTTGGATTTTTTGGCGAATCAGACACGATAGACAAATAAACTCATTCAGTGGGACTTAAGGGGTGAAGCCCCTCTAGGATTTTTTAAAATGCAATTTCTATTTCTTTTTGCTCACAGGGTACCTTTGGGTCCTAGAAATGATATGCAATATATATATAAATATTTCAAATAGCTGAACTTTTTATTTTGCTGCAACCCCTCAGATCGTGCACTGAGTGCAATGAAAACTTTAAACGCGTTCTTCTAAAAATCACATTTTGGGAGAACAGATGCAATAGAGTCCGCATCGATTTATCTGAAATTTTGATGGTAGCTTCACAAATACATTTTTTTTTTTGGGAGTACGTAGCCGTTTTTCGATTAAATGTAAATAATGGACTTTATCATCGCCATTTTGTAAGAAAATAATAATTAAAGAACATTTTTTATGCTTGTATTATATGTTCAATGAAATGGTTAAATAGAAAGTACGCGATACTAGCTGAACAACAACACCTCGCCATTCGGTTGGTGTTGTTGTTGTTGTTGTTGTTGTTGGGTTTCTTGTTGTTGTTGGGTTTCTTGTTGTTGTTGGGTTTCTTGTTGTTGTTGTTGTTGTTGTTGTTGTTGTTGTTGTTGTTGTTGTTGTTGTTGTTGTTGGGTTTCTTGTTGTTGTTGTTGTTGTTGTTGTTGTTGTTGTTGTTGTTGTTGTTGTTGTTGTTATTATTATTGTTGTTGTTGTTGTTGTTGTTGTTGTTGTTGTTGTTGTTGTTGTAAGTGTTACTGTTACTGTTGTTGTTGTTGTTGTTGTTGGATTTCTTATTCTTGTTGTTGTTGTTGTTGTTGTTCTTGTTGTTGCTGCTGCTGTTGTTGTAGCAGTTCACTAGCCCCGCTAAGGGACAGACTAGTTAGTCTAAATCATTGTGGTCATCTAACAGGAGGTACAGGAAACGAGCTTTTTTGACAGGTTCGGACCGTGGGGAGAGGGTGGTTAGATGCATCGGTTTCGGGGGCATGTAAAGAGGTGGTTAGTGTCATGAGGGGACTTAATACAAGTAGGACATACGTTTGGTATAATGAGGTCGAGTCTGCATAAGTAGGAGTTCAACCTGCCACAATATCCAGACCTAAGTTGCGCCAGTAGCAGCTCTTACGACAGCCGGTTTTACGCATCGGAGTTGACTCGGATTTTATCCGGCCAAGGGCTGTTTAGATCAACAGGTAACTTTAGTACCATTCGGTTCTTCCCTGCACTGTTTGGAACCGGTTATAAGTCTGGAGAAAGCAGAACTAACAGCGCGGTTGTTAAGGCCTATGAAATCAATAACATCGGCATACGCCAGTAGTTGTACAGTCTTGTAATAGATTGTACCTTGTGCATTGAGCTCTGCAGCTCTAATTATTTTCTCCACCATCAAATTGAAAATCCCGCTCGATAAGAAGTCACCTTGTCTGAAACCTGGTTTGGTACCGAGCGGCCGAGAGATCCTTACTAATTCTGACTGCGCTTTTGGTGTTGTCCAACGTCAGTTTACACAGCCGTATAAATTTTTCAGGAATAAGAATACCAAATTCAGACATAGCGGTGCTCTCGAACGCAGCTTTAACTCGATGAAAAGGTGATGTGTATCGTTTCTTTTCTCACGGGTCTTTACTAAGATTTGTCGCATGTTGAATATCTGGTGAATGGTTGATTTACTAAGTCTAAAGCCACACCGATAAAGTTTAATCGGTTTGTAGAAGGTGGGCTTTAGTTTTTCACACAATACACTCGATGGAACCTCATATGCGATATTTAGGAGGTTAATCAAACGGTAGTTGGTTGGGATGGGCATGGATTGGGCAGAGCACACCTAAATTCGAATAGTCGTGTATTCTTTCGTCCGACCATATTTTGCAAAGAAGCTGATACATGCACCTTGCTGTTAACGTTTAACATTATATGTTAACGTGTAACATTATCTGTTAACGTGTAACATTATCTGCTAACGTTTAACATTATCTGTTAACGATTTAACATTATCTGTTAACGATTTAACATTATCTGTTAATGATTTAACCTTATCTGTTAACGATTTAACATTATCTGTTAATGATTTAACAATATCTCTTAACGATTTAACATTATCTGTTAACGTGTAACATTATCTGTTAACAATTTAACATTATAGCATATCTACTATTAACACTATTTGTTGAGAAAATTCCGTCCACACATTTTTACTCACATCATTAATTATATTCTTGAAAGAATTTACTTTAGAGTAGATATTTATAGTGTACATATGTTAAATTATAATCATTATTAATTTCCATTTTCGAATTTATGTTGTCAACGAATGAACACCACCGCCGTGGATGTCAGCTGAGCTCATATAACAAAATCCCACTGCAATATGTTGTCATAAAAATGCAACTTATTTCCCGAAATACCACTACGGCATATGATGACTCACTCAATTTATTTGATAAACTACGGCATTCGCTCCCACACACGTCACACACACACACTGCTGCAGACAGCGTACTCTACCGCTTGCAACAGCAGAGAAGCCGCGCAGTTCTGGTTTGTCCGATTGCAGCCGGCATGTGTACACGTTATGCGGAATGCAACCCATTGTGGGTGTTATATATATATGTATGTGTTGTATATATGTATATGTATGCGTATGTGAATATATGTTTGTCCACATATCTGTATTTGTATGTGGCAAAAGAAATGGAATACGACGGCATAGAAGTGGAATGCAGCACATTTTAGCAGCACATATACACACACACAGTCATCCATATGCTTGAGTATTTACTATATGTGTATATGAGAGCGTGTAAATGTGGCATGCACGAGTACATAACAAGTCCAGTGTCCATTGAATATAAATATATACGAGTATGCATTTGTACACACTGTTACTACTCCACTCTCGCATGAGTAAGCTCGTCGTGAGCTGAAGTGAGCGAACGAGTAAAATGCCGGGTTAAGTGGTTGATTGAATTTTTAGGTAAAGGTGAGTGCTTTTGATGCGTTGGTGAGCACTTAAAACGCAGTCGGTTACTTGACTTGCATAATCTAATTCCTGGCTAATGCAAAGTACTTTCATACCTATATATTTACATATTGACATATTTACATGTGTGTATATGAAGCTACAAGCACACGCAATCACTACTATTTACTTGTCATAAAAAAAATATTTATTTAAGCGAAAAAAGTTTATATATGTACGAGTATGTATGCACATTTATATATTCAATATGTGTTATATATTTTTATGATTTTATTAAAGGGAAATTAAAAAAAAAAAATCAAATGCTAATATTTTACAAAACGGAAGCAGATATGAAAAATGGGTGCATTGCCAGCGCCAAAGGAGCTTATTTCTCACTTGAAACACGTCGCAGCGCAGCTTTTGCTTTGACTGTGACTGCGTTGCAAAGTAGATACATATGTTTATATTTGCTGCGAATATTTTATAACTTGTAATTTTAATATATTAAAAGGTTTATGCGATAACGATCCTCTGAAGGGTTCCGAGTCACCACTGACTCACTGCTGAAACCCGAGCATGTTGTGTACAGCGGCTCGCACGAACGCTATCGCTGCTAATAGGCGCACACGCAAGTACTTAAGATGCAAATATATACGAGGGGCTTAGCAAAAGTTCAATAATTTGATCAACAAAAGAATATTTTTGTATTTATTCGATTTTACTTAAGTTGCTAGACGGATCATTTTCGAATTTGTTTAGGAAAACTTGAGCAAAATGCACTCGAGCCTCTTTTTGGGTCTCATTTAAAATACGTGGTACCCAACGAGCAGATTTCTCCATGTAGCCCAGATGCTTACTTAATATTCGCGATACCGCCGTGGCATTCGAGCCCAAGTCATTAGTAATAATTTTTGTTTTCTACCCGGTGAGAAGAAGAGTATTCCTGTTAATCTAAGCAAAAAGCCACCTATGTAATGAGATTTATTTTTTTTGTTTAATTTATCCAACCATATTGAAATATATTGTAATCTAACTTTAATTAAAAGCATATGCAGAGTTTTAATTCCGAAGCTAATTTTTCCATTCCTGAACCACTGTGCCTTAGCACATTTATCCATTTTTACCGCTTCTCTCACGGGCTCCGGGCGCTCGGCAACAGTAGCTTGATGGTTGGAGTCAGCAATGGAAAAAGTGTCAAAACACCTTCTACAAATTGCTAAGAGGACAGCGAATCTCCCCTACACAAGAGACATAACAGAAAGTTCAGCAGTACAGATCAGAGCATCAGTTCGTATGCAGATCTCTAACACCATGAACGAGGTATCGTCACTCGAGTTAAGTGACACTCGCAAGAGTCCACCAGTGCAACCTAGTCTAACCTGTCGCGAGCTTCATTCACGATGGTTCACCAAACTCATGCTTAACCCGCCGTCAATGAACATATTTTTTGTCACACCGTCAATAAACTGGGTGTGCCACACCCGAGGAAGAATATATTTATAAATAAAAAAATACTTTTATTTATATGCATTTTTTATGCTATTTATTAGGTTAATAATATTTGTTATAAAAAAATAAAAAAAGTTTATTCAGTTCATTTGACATATTTTTTTCCATTTTTTTTTTTTTAACATTAAAAAAAGCTGTGCAAAAGTAAGTGCTTTTAACTACATATGTAAAGCTTTGAACAGATTAAAAACTGCATAAATTTTTATAAAATAAAAATAAATATATATTTTCAGGAATAGTTTTTTAGTAGGTGAAACTCATGCCGAGTCATCTGGAAAATTGCAATTTTCGTAGTACATATTAGAGTGTCGCAGTGTGCACAAGTGTGTTAAGTTTTTCTGTCCTTGCGTGATGGGCAGTTTTGACAATTTTCTACGTTATTGGGAACCTTTTCTGGTACTGCGGCCTCATTCTTTTCCGGTTTGATTCCACGTTCTGCCGGTTCATTTGGCAAGTATGAAACCGGTTGCGCTAGATGTCGATGCAGTTACCGACACATCACGTTAGTGGTGTCTTCAAAGATTTCCAACTCGCAATAGAACGAATTTCATTCAGTAGCATTAGTTTATTAGAGATAAACATGCCGAGTTTTGGGCCAACAAATTACGATTTGCCGACAACACTACTTTTCTGTTTTCATCTGAAGAAAACCGCAGCCGGATCGCATCGAATTGTGACCGGCGATGTAGATTGGATATATTTCGAGAATCCTAAGCGCAAAAAGTCATGGGTTACTCCGAGTCAACATCGACGGCAAGACCAAACCACTACGGACGAAAGACAATGCTGTGTGTTTGGTGAGATCAGAAGTGCGTAAACTACTACGAGCTGCTGAAATCTGGAGAAACTGTCAATACTCAACGCTTCCGACAACAAGAGACCGATTTGGATCGAGTTTTGTGTAAAAAACGACCAGAATACCAACAAAGACAACACAATATGATTTTGCTGCATGACAATGCACCAGCACACAAAACAAAATAGGTCCAGGAAAGGATAGAGTCGTTCCGTTGGGAGATTCTTCAACACCCGGCTTACTGAACGGACCTTGTCCCATCCGATTACTACTTGTTTCCATCGATGAGGACATGCACTTGCTAAACAGCGCTTTACTTCTTACCAAGGTGTACGAAAATGGCTCGATGACTGGTTTGCTTCTAAAGAGCAACAGTTCTTTTGGCACGAAATCCATAAATTGCTAGAAAGATGGGAAAAATGTAAGCTCTGTTATGGTCAAATATGACAGAACATTGGTGTGAGACATCCGAACGAAAGTTTTCGGCTATAAACGCCCACTTGTTCTAGATCAATCAAAGCCTCAAATAATGCCTGTAATCGACATACTCATATGTGTTCATTATTAGCTTCAGCTACTCAAAATTTTAAGATATCAATGCTCTAAATAGCCAGACGGGGGACGTATTTAAAATTGGCTCAGGTGTATCATACCCATGTTCATTGACGACGGGTTAATATTATTACCACAGCAATGCAAAGCAAAGCAAAGCAAAGACAAAAAAATTAAAACCAATAGAATTGTAATTACTTGACGATTACGAACTAACGGTTAACTAATTACAAAAACAAATACTCGCATTTCTCCAATTGTGACAAATTATGTTACTGCACTTGTGCACAGCTCGGTCTGTAGGCAACAACACCAAATGTGTTTGGTGCCAATTTCGTAATAATGATGACTGTGATAATTACAACACAACAACAACAACAAAAACACTTACACTCACAATACAAACAGTAAGAGCAAAAAAAAAAGTTGCTGCCATAATAGCAATTGTGAAGTCATGAAACTAATAAACACCAACACTACACAAAGCAAAAACAACTCCAACACCAGTAGCATATAATCGATGGACGAACATGGACATGTACGGTTATCACCGCAATTTTGAATGAACCACCCCACCCGATCAGTCACTTGTGATGCGGCGGCAACTTTGTGCCACTGCTGTTGGATGGGTGTTCGATTTGGCGTGACAATGACGGTAACATTGTAGTAAACATTGATAACATTAAAGTGATGCTGCTGAGCATCAGCAACCCACACCAGCCAGCTACACCAGCGTTAGCATACGTGTGACACCATCATGGTTGCGCTGATAGAGGCAGGACAATGTCCGGCAACTTGCCATCATTATAACGAACACATATGTACTCGTATGTACGTGTATAACAGCGTATTCGTACGTACATACGTCATCAATATCTAATGTTTACTTGCCTAAAAGCTGCGCTCGTCCTTCCCATGTGGTTTGAGGCGAGTGTCCATGTGACAGAGACACGATATTGCTCGCATTAATTTGTATTTGTATAGACTAATAAAACCGAGTAATGTGAAGAGCATACACTCGTACTTATATGTAGATGCGAGTAGTCCCTGTGAGAATTATGTCGCTCTTATACCAACGTCGTTCGATTTTGTTTCACTCAAGGATCGAGGGAGAAGTGTCGGAGCTTCCCGATATGTCAAATGTCCAGTACGACTGGTTTACGAAATGGTTGTTACGCTTGAATAAAATTGGGAAATATTGAAAAACCACTTCCAAAATTCAACCGCAACTGCAAGAAAATTACCTACGAAATTCGGACGAAATAACGGGCAAAACCACCCGCGAAACGAATTCGCAGAGCCATCACCGCCGACATCATTTGTAGGAATTAAACATTTTGTGCAGTTCTTTTGCATCAAGACCTTGGCTCGCAAAGTCCAATTGACCCAAGAAATGAAGCATTATGACGTTTAAATTTCGATTCGATCTATGAATGTGCTTAAGATCCCTGGTCTGAAGATGTGCATTTTATAACGATTAATTATCATTTCCGCTGAAGCTCCTTTGCCCTTGGCGGTTTCGTTAACAAGCAAAACTAATGATTTGGTGCTCAGTAAACCCACATGTAGCTCTGGAAAAACCAATGCATCCTCAACTAGTGACTGTCTGATGCGGTATGTGAACCGGCGGCAACTTTGGTTCTTTTTTCTTCGAAACAGAGAAAGTAGCTGGAGTTACCGTCCAGGCTGATCGTCATTGTGTCAATCTCAGAGATTATTTGCTTTCAAATGTTGTCGCTTAATTCGCCGTGATGTCAACTGACGGTCTCACAGTGTCGATTTGTCTCCGTTGGACTATTTTTTGTGCGGCGCTATTAAGGATGAGTACAACGCTAGTTACCTTAAATGAATGCTACCTGTTGACCTAAACGGGGTTAAGTCGCCGAAAGGGTGAGAGCCCTTGGGGTCAACTCCGCTGCGTAGAACCGGTCGTCGTGAGAGTTCAACCGACTAAATGCTACCGAAGGGAGCACCCCAATAGGCATTTTATTGAAGCTGAACTTCCACCTAGGCACATCAAAAAGGGAGTACGTGCAACAACCGCTGGACAGGACGGCGTACAGACAAGCACACCGACACATCTAACCCCCGTCTCCCTCTGGTTCGATCCCGGAGAAATAGCATGTTTCCTGGATCTCCTGTCCCTAAGCGAGGTTAACGAAGCCGCTACAGCAACAACAACGCTAGTTATCCAGAGACGAGCAATAACTTCGACTTCGTCTTTAAAAATAAAGTTGTTTGACGGAACAGAATGAGCTATACTGCTAGTACTGCTAAAATTTGTTTTCTTTATTGAGAAATTTTTATAATTTTGCCATTTTTAAATTCAAAAACCGTAGAAAAGGCTTTACTCTAGCTGCCGCTATATTTTCTCATTCGAAATGCCAATGTCCTTTTATGTTAGCTGACAAATTCAGTTCGTTTGTACTGTTGCTCCTTTTTGTCTGTGCGTGTGCTTTGAAACCATAACTGCTGTGATTGTTCTTACGGTTAAATTTTAGTTTTCCCTCACGTCCTTCATCGGTCTTCCTTAACTTTAAGTTGAAATCGCCGTCGCCAGGCGAACGTTCGTGACGTTCCAAATTTCGTTCTCGTGGTATAATTTCATCAAGCGTGTATTCGTCGTACCTGTCTTCTAGTCTTGGGTATGTGTTAGCTAGAACGGCGCAACAAAGTAGAACGATTAATATCAAGACGCGCTCCTGCTTGCTCAACATATTTTTTTTATACTTTTTTTTCAGATTTTTCGTCTTTATATCGAATATCGGTTTGAATCACGTCGCAAATCCAACTATATGTTACCTTACAACTTTTCTGCTATATATATAGTGCGCCATGTCATAGCTGGCCCTTCTAATTTACTCGTTGTCGGCATTTTTCTGATAAGGCAGCCACGGCTTGGTATATGTACAGGGTCCGGCACTCGCAGTGTAACCAATTAAAAAGGCCATAAATTCAGTTTGGAAAATTATTTTTAATCAGTTCAAAATACAAAATGTGTAAAAATAATAAGAAATTCGGAAACAATTTCCTTTTTGAATGATCTCACACCCAAGCAGCAACAAATCAGTGGTCAATTTCCGAACGTTTCCAATCTTTACAGTTGAGCGATCCGTAAACTCTCAAAACGATAGGATTTACTTGACCGACTGTTCGTACAATAATTTGAGTCATCGATTGGCAGCATCCGCCACAGATAATGGTTTGGTTACCTATAATTTCATTGAGCCTGGCGCCAAGGTAAATGCGCAATATTATCGGAAAATTATTCTGGAGATTGCTTTAAAGCCGTGTGCAGACAAACATTTCGGTGGCAGACCATAGACGTTTCAACAGAACTCGGCACCGTCTCATAAAGCTCGAGTGAACCAAAAATGGCTGCAAAATAACGATCCGAACTTCATAACGTCCACACAATGGCTCTCGAATTCACCAGACGCTAATCCGATGGATTATTCTCTTTAAGTCATTTTGGAGAGCAAGGTCCGAACTAAAAGATACATCAGTCTCGAGGTGCTGAAGAAAATACCTCCAAGTCACATTCGGGCAGCTTGCGATTCGTTTTTGAACCATCTCAAGGTCAAAGAAAAAGGTGTTCCTATCGAGCAAAGGTAAATTGTTTCCGATTTTCATATTATTTCCATATATTTTGTACTTAGAACAGATTAAAAGTAATTTTCCAAACTGAATTGATGACCCTTTTAACGGGTTACACTTCGAGTGCCGGACCC
Organism: Ceratitis rosa; assembly: GCA_037013455.1. Taxonomy (NCBI): domain Eukaryota; kingdom Metazoa; phylum Arthropoda; class Insecta; order Diptera; family Tephritidae; genus Ceratitis; species Ceratitis rosa. The sequence continues at coordinate 11,191,580 of JAWMAG010000012.1, forward strand.
TGTAATTGTATGACGAAATGTAAGAGTTATGGTTCGCAAACCATTTATTGGTGATAAATGTCAAAAGTAATATTTTAAAGTTTTTTGTGTTTAAACTAAATTCCAGCGTAAATTGTACTTTCTTTGAACGAACGAAATATAAAAGAAGGCTGATAATGTCATTTTGAAATAAATGAAGCTTAAAGTGATACAAATGTTTGGGAATATAGAACAAATAGATTCGAATAGAACAACTAGATTCGAATTCTTATACCCTCCGCGAGTATAGCCGAGTTAACAACAGAACGGCAGCCGTTTCTTCGTTTCAACATTTCGCTCCAAGTGAAGCCGGGCCTTTCTTAACCTAAACTTTCCAACGGAGTGGAGATCTTCCGCTTCCCGTGCTTCCACCGAGGGATACTGCATAGAATACTTTCAAAGCTAAAGCATTCTCAACTATCCGGACGACATTGATCTAACAACGTAACCGCTGTCTTTTAATTCACTGAAATATGTTGTTGTTGTTATTGTAGCGGTTCGAGAACCTCGCTGAGAACAAGCTAGTTTAGTATGACTCAACGAGGTCATCTAATGGGAGGTCCAGAAAACGAGCTGTTTCGACGGGCCAGAGGGAAATGGGGGTTAGATGTATTGGTTTCGGAGCGCATGCAAAGAGGTGGTTAGTGTAGTCCGAAAACTCTGTATATACTGTCTGGAGAAGTAGGAGTTTAACCTGCTACAATATCCAGACCTAAGTTGTGCCAGTATTAGAGGCAGCTCGAGCTCTTCGTCTGCTGTAGGAGGAGATAGCTCGTCTATTAAACTCTGCAGCTCTTCTTATATTAGATCTTTCCAGACTCTGCTGTTCTTCTGGAATTGTTCAGCCTCAGACACAGCCGTATAAGTTTTGCGGGGATATTAAATTCAGACATAGCGACGTAGAGGCAGCACCTTCTCGTGCTATCGAAGGCGGCTTTGAAATCGATGAAAAGGTGATATATGTCGATCCTTTTTCCACCGGTCTTTTCCAAGATTTGGCGCATGGTGAATATCTGGTCAATGGTTGATTTACCAGGTCTAAAGCCACACTGACAAGGTACAATGAATTTTATTGACGGTTGGATTCAATCTTTCATACAATACGCTTGATAGGACATTATATCCGATGTTAAGGAGACTTATTCCACGGTCATTTGCGTAGACTGTGGGGTCCTCTTTTTTGGGCAGAGCGCACTTAAATTCCAGTCGTCGGGCATGCTTCCATCCGACCATATTCTGCAAACAAGCTGATGCGTGCACCTGATCAGTTCTTCGTGGCCGTATTTGATTGAATAGCTCTGTCGTTAGGCCGTCAGCTCCAGCCGCTTTGTTGTTTTTTAAGCGAGCGATTGCTTTTCGAACTTCTTCATGGTCAGGTAAGTAATTTAACAACTTTTCCATCATCATCGATTGGGGTTTTGGGTTCACCATCTCCGGGTGTTCCATTTTCACTGCCATTCAGCAGGCTGGAGAAGTGCTCCCTCCATAAATCGAGTATACTCTGGGCATCTGTCACTAGCTCACCTCCCTGGGTCCTACAAGAGTTTGCTCCGGTCTTGAAACCTTCTGTAAGTCGTCGTATCTTCTCATAGAATTTTCGAGCATTACCCATGTCGGCCAGCTTCTCAAGCTCTTCATACTCAGGCATCTCGGCAAGTGCGTCTTGCTTCTCTCTTCAACACTAAGGAAATTTAATTTTTCTAACTGCGGTCGCCCCTCGGCGGAGAATATCAAGGTACATATACATATAATCAAATAATAAAAGCTTCTAATAAAAATCTATCGGCCGTTCGAATGCGGCTCAGAATAAATTGTAGATCCCTTCCTCCTTTTGTTGGAAAACCATCAGGACGCAGTTGATGCTTGTAAGGAGGGGAGCAGAAGTGAAATTCGAGTAGTGTAATACACATTTTAAATAACTTATAAATTACAAAAAAATATTTTTTTTTGTAGATTTTCCAAGTCTTAATTGTTACAGATATTAGACGCAGCTGTAAACTCTCTATTTTTATTACTTTCTTTGCCCTTAATAGAAGTATTACTTCAAAAGTACTTATACACATATGTATGTACATATATCTGTATGTATGTACATAAGTGATAAGTTTTGCCATTTAAGTAAGTTTCTCCAAATATCTCAAATACAACGTGACAATTGAAAATTGGCTTGATGACAACTTTATTGGCCATTAAAGTAACTCTATCAGTGCGTCAGCTAACAAATGTCTGTCTATAAATACCGTGAAAAAAATTAAGTAAAAAAAAAAAATTATTTTCTGCGAAAGTAAAAATTGCTTTTCTAAATTTCTTAATATCTTTTTCGTGTTTTGTGGTTGTAATTTTATAGGCAACTTGTGTGTTTTTGCCATTTTTCTACGAATTATTATTACCCGTTTGCTCGGTTTGGCACTTTTTACGAGTGATACGTTCACAGCACAATATATACATACAAACATATGTACATACGTGTACATACACACGTAGTAAGTATGCGTTTAGGAAAGGTATGAAACTATGCATATATGTATTGTATGTATGTATGTATGTATATACTCGTACATGGAGTCCACAAATTATAATGCATAACCGCTACATTTTAGGCACTTTGTGTTCGCTTGTTGCTCTTGTTGTTGTTGTTGTTGTTGCCACGCTAAAGTTATGGCAATTATGCCCTGCGACACTTAACTCTAGCTGACAGTCAGTTGCTGCTCATTCGTCAATGTGCGATATTTAATTACTCTTATATTGCCATTCAGCCGCTCGTTTAACTCTTCGCTGTTGCATGATGATGTTGATGATGATGTTGCAGGCAATTAAAAATTCATTGCTGCATTACAAGCGAGTCAACTTTGCCGCGAATGCAGCCAGATTCCAGAATATTGCGAATATTATTAAGCTCAACAACAGAATATTAAGCGTGATGATGCGCGATTGTTAAGTTTGCTGCTCAGCATACCGTGACGGTTGTTAGTTTCTGTTTTTATGATGATTTAATTTGGTATTTTTTATTGTAACGAATTAAGTTTTTAATAACCGCATATACGAGTACATACTGTTTATATAATTACTTAATTTTTTTTTAATATAAATGAATACACAGAAAACCCGCTCCTAATGGAATGGACACCTCTCTGGAGCGGACATTTTTCATTCACCAAGTTTTAAGTGTGATTTTTAGTTCAATTGACTCTCTCATGTCCAATTATTTGCTATAATAATGTACCGAAAACCTGTACTGAGTGAACATGAGTCTCTTTTTAACGAACAAAGGGGTTATTTTTCATAACAGATCCACCCAAAACCTCTGTTGCGCGGACGTAAACTCCATATAGGCGAACAAAAGTAAAACAAAAAAATCAATGAAATCTTCGTTAGATGCGAGAGATTTAACAAAAGTTCGATCAGTTGGTGACTTTCAATTTGTTTTTGTTAAATCTAAAAATACAAAATCCTTTGCAATTACGTTATTAGTCTTCCTTTCAAATTTAGTGTTTTTCCACAATTTTATTCCATTTACTTCTGACCGACTTCTTATATGAACTATTTAATGTTAATAAATCCGATTTTTGCTACCATATTCAGTATTTTGGTTTTTGTATTATAAATTAGTTTAAGACCGCATTATTACTTACCCACACAGTATGTATTTATCCCTCAAGGTCGAAAAGACTTCTGGTTTTTGTGTTTAGGATCAAAGAGTCGAAAACAAGTAACTTAGATTCAGAAAAAATGCAACTATAAAATCAAATAATATAACTAAATAATATAATCATGAAGGATAAAATAGTTAGCGCGGTCGATTCGACGCTGCGCGACCGCTTGAAGGTTAACTTAAATGGACCTTTGAAGTTGTACATAAAAATACCTGTCTGAGAAATATGATTTTTTTTTACTTAAATGATGAATTAATGAGTATTAAGTTATTTTAATTTTATTTTATATCTAAAATAGCTACACCCTTAAGCGAACACCTCTTCACGGTGAATGTCCGCCTAAAGGAGGTCTCACTGTAGTTACACATATTATAGGGGGACTCGTAAGGTGTCATAACGTGTAGTAAAATCATAAAGTCATAATAATTTGCGTTAGTTTAAAAATTTTGTTGTTGGCTTGTATCACTGTTATTGGCTGGTTTATTACACAAAAGAATTACATCGATGTGCTCACAGCTGTTGCAACCTTTTGACAGTTTTATTTATGATTTATTACTTTAAGTGACTATATGTATCTCCCGATTATTATATAATAAATGCTTATGTAACTCTGAATACTGGCAATGTAATTTTATCTATGTCTGTATATGTATATACGAAAACACATCTTCTCTCCACAGAGAAATGAATCCTCAATCTCTCTAATATCCTTCATCGATGAAATGTTGAAAAGAGCGGCAAATACCGTTGGAATCATTCCCCTCTTGTGGCAAAAGAAGTCAGACCTGCTGCCTTAAGGACTTGCCTTTGTTCAATCCTTTTGGTGTACGCACCAAGTATATGGTAAAAGGTTAAGACGATTTTCAAGTATCGCGGCGTAACCCTTGATAAAAAAAAAATCAGCTGGAGGGAAAATGTTGGAATACCTTCAGAAGGAACATTGCTTCAAAATTTACCTTACACAAGTGTCATAAAACTCATTCATGCTGGACGATACCGAAGAATAAGTGTTGTATGAAACTTTTGAAACATGCTGCAGTAGGCGGGAGCTTCTGGGAAGTCATCCTTGACATCAGGCCACCTATCATACAAGTAACGTATGAAACAGAACTAACAGATAGCCGAAACAGAAACCTGCTCACGGGTGAATGTCACCTAGAACTTCCCGAGCTAGAAGATTAGGCGACAGGCAAGGCTACGTGAGGCTATGTAGAGTTCTTTGATTACCCTAATAAAGAAGGTAGCTGCAATAGACTAAAACTCTTATCTTCCAAGCAGAGGCTCTGGGCATTATTGATAGCTTTTTGGTATCTTTTTTACAAACGATCGAGATTCACTGGAGCACGTATAATGAATTAAGAAGTGAACATCTAAGTATTCCAATATAAATTTTTGAAATCTGTGGAACAAGGCTATGGTGTAACACAGAGAAACTTCCAATGAAATCAGTTCAAACAATAAATTCTCTTTTCGAGATCTTCAGATAGTTGGAAAATTACACAGCAACGGTCGAGCACAATCAAACTTTAAATAACTGGTTGTTTCGGGAGAGGAAAAAAAGCGTGATTCTCCTGCTAGTAGCTAGCGATAGGTACTACAGACGCAATAATTCTTTTATTTGTTGAAGTATAAGCGAACTAGTATTTAACTAGTAAGAAGCTGATGAGTCGGAAAATTGGCAGTTTGTGGGACAACCGTCATGTTAAAAAAATAATGAAAGGCAAAAATACAAACCAATTGCATTCCAGCTAACACCTAGTTATTTTCCCTGGCGGGTAGGTACATTTGTTTGTTGCAGTTGTTTTTTCCCAGATTAATGTACTCACATGTTACAACGTTGCACTCGGGCATTGTCAATGCTGTCAACAGCCATTGGGTTTAACTCATACGAATGTTTGAGCTTCGCGATTAACTCTCGGTGGAATTGCGCAGAGTTTGTTTGGTAGATTAATTCTGTACGATTGTGACGCATAAATTTTAATTGTATTAAAGTCTGGCAGGCAAGCGCACAAAGCTTTTAAGAGCCAAACACTTGTTGCGGATGTGTGACTTCCATAAAGTTCCATAAATTTGGATTATCATCAGTCAGCGAAGCGCTTTAGGTAGTACAGAAAGCTTTGGGTAAAATGTTATCCATTCATCGTTTTAAAATAATTTAAAAGTTATAGGAATACTTCGTTTTTATAAAATTTACCAAGAGTTAGATTCTTTATGATTAGATGAAAGATGAAATGTTGAAAGTGTGGCGTGAACTTAATTACATTCGCTGATCCAAATGTTTGAAGCAAATAAGGCTCAAAACTTTTTAATGGTGCTGGCATCGTACCTTCTGGGGAAATATATGAAGGATCTTTAAGGTTAACCAACCTGTGTCTGTCCTTTGGAGAGAGGTAAGAGTTGTGTTCATGGCGAAGGTAGGCAAATGAACTCCCCTCTAATCGAATGAATACAAAGATAATGAAAACGTCAATGAGGCTATACGTGTATGTAGGGGAGATCTACTGGAGGCTAAGGAATACTCTCTGGGTGTATCTCTGGATATGAGTAGAGTATTCAACAATGTCTGCCATGAAGCAATGCTCTGGAATTTCCACGGGTTGAACACCCTTCTTTTGTTAAAAATTCAACCGAGCTACGGAAATAAGAATATACGCGAAGTAGAAACGAGTATGGTACTTTTTGCATGAAGGTACAAGTTCCTCTAAGGCTCAACTCATTACAGCAAATATCTGGGATTAATTTTGGATGACAAGCTGATGTAGAAGCCTAATGTGGAATAGAGGAAGAAAAGGAGCAATAATGCTCTTTAGTATTGCACGTGAAGTCTAACTTTTTACACAATGGCACTTTGGTGTGGTGAAACGAGGCGAATTGGAACAAATTCACCGCCTCGCTACACTCCTCATAACGCGAGCGCTAAGAACTGCTCCAACAACTGCATTCGAGAGGTTACTAAACCTTCCACCAGACGATATTGCAGTGGAACAAAACCTTACAGAAAAATCCACACTGAGATTAGAAGAATTTTCTACTAGACAAAACAAATCACACGGTTTATCTGAGAAAGAAGGTTAAAACCCACAGAGGGTGGAGGGCATAGGAACATGCTGCGCGCTGGCCGAACTTGCAACATCTACACTAACGGATCAAAAATGGTCGATCCTATGGGTGCGGGAACCTTTTGCGCGAAGCTAGATCGCCACACTTTCAATTTCCCGTTGGATTGCATATTGATCAGGCGAAGATCTTAGCTTTAAGGAATACTGCTTAGCAAGCTATGAGCAACACCGCAGGAAACCATATAGCAAACATCAACATTTACATACGAACCTTGAAAGTCAGCTGGCAATTACACCTACACGTATAATCTTACATCATATCACGTAAAAAGTAAGCTTAGAAACGATAAGGTGATTGCTATGAAGCAGCTACATAAATACTTGATTCCAAGCAACCGCAACAGACGTATGGTTCGCATTGCATACTGCCATTCTGAAGACCAGGGCTCGAATCCTGGTACGACAAACATCCAGAATTATAGAGAATTAATTTTCCTGATTGCGTTCCTACCTCGTCCGGGAATTTCAAATCCACCGAGTGTATTTCTGATATGAAAATCAAAGCTACAAATCCAAAATCGAGGGAGAAGCAAGGACGAAAATCTTTTCAGTGGTTATAAAGGGCCAATTATATATATATATATATATATATATAGATATATATCTAAAATATATATATATATATATATATATACGTGTATATCGAGCGTTTTGTGAGAAATACTAAAGACCACCGTTCACAAGCTGATTGCAACTTATCAGTAAGGTTTTAGACCTGGCAAATGCATCAACAGATATTCACTATGCGACGAATTTTCGAAGGACCTGTGAGGAAAGAACCAATACACATGGCCATTTCATATATTTTAAAGCTGCATAGTAAGGAGCTGGCTCTACGCCTACAGTTCCCTTATACCGGTTTGCTGACGAGTGCTCTCAGGGAGCAGGAGTGCAAGTCGAGTAGGAAACCGCTCGGCAGTCTGTTGTGATTGCAGCTTTTCAACGTCGAATCTTATTAGCGTTTGTTGACGGGCGTTCTTTGATACACAGAGGCGCCTGCGTATCTTCGCTGCGACGAGATAGCGATCCGAGTCGATGTTAAGTACTCAGCGTTTTAGATGTGCGTACAGTCCATCTAAAACGCTGGATACATGTCTTCCTTGGTTGAGAGTACGCTCATCTAAAACACTGGATACATGTCTTCCTTGGTTGAGAGTTTTTCCGATTTGGCGACATTGGTGAATTTCCTTGTGCTGGAATCTAGTACTACAGACAACCATATTGTGGGCCCCAGCGAAGTCAATCAGCCTCAGCCCATTTGGGGATCTTTCGTCGTGAAGGCTGAATTTTCCGACAGTTGTCCCAAAAATACCTTCCTTGCCCACCCTGGCGTTGAAATCGCCAAACACAATTTTGACGTCGTGGCGAGGACAGCGCACATAAGTGTGCTCGCGGCGGATTGTGGCGAGACGACGTTCATTCACCGGAGTGAAAGCCAGTACTCAGTGACGGAGTCTCTCTTCCACCGCGAATCCGACACCCCGAAGGTAATGTAGAGAAGCAGGCATGAGTGAGGCAACTCTAGAGGAAGTTTCAATATTGGATGTCACAAAAGCCTTGTTGTTTTCTATGCTACGACTCTTTACCTCGACTTAAATTGAATTTCCATCTGCTCAATATTACCTAACCTGTACTACCTTTAGCTCTATCTACAAATAATGCCTAGAAGAGTAGATACAAATTCCAATAAGTGTTAGGTTGCAACATTTTCGAAGTCTAGCCGAAATTCTGGTCAACAATCTTGAATCAACAAATGTTTTGGACCAACACTCAATAAAAAAAAAAATGTTTTTGAGATGAGTTCATTTTCATAAAGAAACTTTCGTGATTTATGATACGAAATTCTTCTTTAGAATTATTGGAACCAAAAAAACGGACCCCATACATATTTGTATATGAATATCTATATCTTTTCCTTCCCCTTCTTTTAAAACCAAAACAAATTCAAATGCACTTCTAAACAAAAAACTCGCAGAACTAACTGTACACTTGTGATTATCGCTTTTAGCGGGCAATTAATGTAAACAAATGTGAAGGCAAATGCCAGAAGGAAGACACCGCAACAATTAAGGCTAACAAAATGGAGTAAAATGAGAAGTCGAATGCGCGTTTGCCGGCGTTCTCCACACGAGTCTTGTGATTTCGCTAACAGCCGAAGTGTAAACAAATTGAAAACTGCATTTCAAACACAGCGTTGTTGTAAACTCATTATTTGTTTGATCTTTTTTGATAGTGAGCACTTGCTTGTGTTGTTGTGAGTAAACATTTGCCTAATGGATTCTCCGCCAATAATTTGCATATGGGAGCGAGGCGAGCGCATTAAGGTGTTCGTAACTGAAGCTCCGGAATATATGTTTTACTTACAGTCTGTTGGAAAAGTATTCGTAATGTTGCTGATATATTACTATGTAGTAATTTATGATATTTTATTTTTCTTCTCTTATTTTAATTTAATATTCATAAGAATTTATTATTTAAAACGTCAAAAAAAATTAAAGTTTCACACTCCAATGAACCACAATTAAGGGCAATAATTCGAATTAAAGGCGATAAAATTTAATTTCCGCCCATTTCATTACCAATGAACAACCAATGGTATTCATATGATATGTATGTACGAGTATGTATATTTAAATGCAATAATTTACCATTCACTTTACTGCTTTACGTTTTTTTATTGCTCTTGTCATTTTAAAAGCATCGGAAGTGGAGAATATTTGCATATACGCACTCTTGAATACAAACATACCTTCTGCTCAAATATAAACGGAGACTTTATCCATAACTCGACAAGGACAGACATATGGCCATACTCTGCTTAGGTTGACAGGACTGTTATATGTTTACATGTCATTTGAGCGTGATAAACAAGTCAACCTCGAGTGTGTTTTTCGAATTTTACTATGGAAATTAACGTTGAGCAAAGATGTTTGTTTGAAATTTTGTTATTCCAATGGAATAAGTGCGACGGACGCAATGAAAGTGTTGCAGAAGGCATATGGGGAGTCTTGCCTGTCACGTGCACGTATTTTTGATTGGTATAATTCGTTCAAGGACGGCCGTACATCGCTGGAGAACTTGCCCCATGATCGTCGTCCAGCAACGTCAATAAACGAAGAAAACGTCGAAAAAGTAAAGAAAATTGTGTTGGAAAATCGTCGTGTGACTGAAAGAGAGGTAGCTAGTGAGCTAAACATATCAAATGGATCCGCTCATAGCATTATTCACGATGTTTTGGGCATGAGAGGTGTGTCTGCTCGACTTGTTCCAAAATTGTTGCTCATACGCCTCGTCTTGTACGCGATTATTTGACAAAAAACAACGTAAATATTGTTCCGCAAGCACCGTATTCACCCGACAAGGCACCGTGTGACTTTTTTCTTTTCGAAGAATTCATAGAAGGAACTGAAAGCCACACCTAAAGCGGCCTACCAGAAGTGTTATGAAGATTGGAAAAAATGGTGGCATATGTGTATCGCCTCTAATGGTGACTATTTTGAAGGGGATAAAATAAATATTGAAGAATAATTAACCGTTTTTGTTTTATTGAGCCAGTCTCGTTTATATTTGAGCAGAAGGTACATACATACACATTTTACTTATTTGCATTTTCACTCAATTTAAACTTTCCAAATGGTTCACAACTCTTGTGGAATACTTATTTGAAGAGGTTTACATTCCTTTTTTTATTAGGTATCTTGATTGGGTATTGGAAACTGCATTAGGCGAGTGGCTGGCAATGTGCACTACCATGCGGAGAGTCTCGGATTTCCATCGACTGCAGTATTCGCCGTTCCCAAATCGTAGAGGACCATAAATCTTAGGCAAAATCTTTCTCTCGAAAACTCCTGACGCCGAATCATCAGATGTTGTAAGCTCAACGCTTTTATAGAATATCAAACCTTCTCTTTTTATCTCTTCGCACAGATTTTGAGGTTTTGTGAATTGGTGAAGGCAGACTAGGATTTCAATCGTCAGACATGTTTTCGTCTGACCAAATTCTGTAAAGAAGCTGTCGATTCTTCGCCTCCATATCTAAATTGCTGTTCTTCCAGTCAGCTAATGGAACGTCCGTTCCATTGTAAGCGATTGAAATGCGAACCTGTAGGCCGGACATTTGTTCCCGCTACAAAGTCAATAAATCCAGTCTTGAACTCAAGAAGCTTGATCACCAGATTATCTCCTTGGATCCTACCTGATTGAGTTCCAATTTTGAAACCTTTTTTCAAGATCTTCATACTTCACTTCGTCCTCTCCCCTTTTCTTCCTGTGAAACTTGCTTTTCTGTGAAACTCTCGGTATCTGACCCACACTGCGTTCGTCGCGAGGCAGACATAACATTTTCACTCCACTTATCCTACCATTTCTTCATTGTCTTGTCGCATCTGTAGCTGAAAATACCGTTCCAATGTTCTCTTGTATCGAGTTGCTGATGAGTTCGCTCAGTTCAAATGGAGTAGAAAACCATAGTGGAACTAGTACAAGATAAATAGAGTTTAAACCTTCTTAAACTGATAGTAAAATATTAGTAATCATTTCTTGAGCCTCTCGAGGTATGAGTGGGGTGTGAACACAACATTTGCTGCTACATACATTTTTACCTGGCATGCACGTAGACCATAGCTTATGATGTCTTATTCCATTCGATTTGATATAAATTCTCATACAAGCACGCAATATTTTCTATTCGTTGCTCATGAGCTCAGAACTTTTTTTCACCAGAGTCTGCGTACGAATAACTGCACATATGGTATTCACCGATAAGTATCCTTGAATGCGTAAATGTAAATTTTTTATATAAATATAAATATTTGATTACCTGTAGTAGATACGATAAAGTTTTGTAGGGCAAAACTCTCCAGCGGACGTTGGTTTGGGTGGCATAATCATAAATACATACACGCACAAATTTACATGCAGAATCCCCTGTGGCACTTCATATCTAAAAGTAGCTGCGTGTGCTCCTAATTCGCCCCACAGAAAGCAATAAAATTGTTAAATAATATACAGAGTAGCTCTTACTTTAGGGAACCCAATTTGGACCTGTCACGCTTAAATTAAGATTAATAAAGCTCACATGCGTGCGTACATATTCATATGCAGTTATATTTATACGTTTGCATGTTATTTTCCAATTAATTTGCCTACATACACGTACATATATTTATTTGTTTGTGTCTAACTTCGTTGCGTGCAAATTCTTTCTGTCTTTTTACGTGCAAAATGCTAATTTGTGGGCTAAAACTTTAAATTAGGTTATTTCGCTAACTAATTAAGGATAATCTCGGTCAGGGGTCACTTGTGAGAGACTGAGTATAAGTTTTAAGGGGTAAAACCAATGAATATGGGGAAAGGAATGGAATTCATATTTAACCATTTCATTGAACATATATTGTAGTATAAAAAAATAGTCTTTAATTATTATTTTGTTACAAAATGGCGGTGATAAAGTGCATTAAGGGATCCTCATGTTGAAGAGGTGGACCATGAATTAACTGAATAGTCGACAGTCATCGTCGGGACTTCGAGGCCAATACTCAAAACTAAGAAAAATTAAGCAAGGGGTTCCGCAGAGATTTACCCAATATTTGTCTATGGACAGTGCCTTGATGTCCTTTGTTCGAAGCTAAACTGTTGTCTCGCCGATCTTTCCCACTGGACGACAATTATAGCTACACTCACCGAAATTCTCGTTTCCCTCCTCACCAGCTGGACAAAAGTATACCGCCACGAGCTCAGTATGGAATTCGATGACGTCAAAATTCCAACAATGAACTAGCCAAAGTTACTGGGAGTCAGATTCGATAGCGTGGAGTCCTTTTCTCCGCCTACGACTGTGATTGTCACCAAAGGCAGCAGCTGGGGTAAATACCAAGAGAGCTTGCAACTTACAAAGCAATTGGCTTATCGGCCATAAATTACGCCGCACAGGGAAGTAGCGAGTCGCAGAGGAAGAACCCACAAGCCTGTCGATATCCCCTGTGCACGACTTATAAATTTAGCATGCTTTGTAACCGCTGAAGCGATTTTCGGCCGATCTCCTCCTCCAATTTGTGCTTTTACGTTTTGAGGTTTTTCCAATAAATGGTGGAACCTGTAGTCTGTACTAAGCCGCTTGCGAAAGGCTGCAGACTTCTGCTGGAAGCTGAACTACCTCCCAAGCACATCAGGAAGACTTGATCTAACGGACTCCATGGAGCACCGTACTACGGAACCACGAGATACCAACACACTCTAAAAAACATTCACAAACGAGCCATCACCACATTTAATAACTTTCACCCTGTGAAGGACTTGATCTGAATACAATCACAATCCATAGTTAGCGAAGCGCTCGAGCCGCGAGAGACGAGTAATCTTTATGCGGGTACGTATTGGATACTGTAGCAGAGTCACCTCCTACTTAACCGAACTTGATTCCGTCATACTGAACTTACATATGTACCGCATGCAATGAGTCGATGCACTATACTAACCACGTATGCCCACTAAAAGCTACCCATCTAACACTCCTCTTTCTCAAGCCCGAACCCCACAAAGCAATTCTGTTCTGGACTTCACAAAGGTTGGAATGTAGTTCTCATTGTTGCTTTTTATGTTGACAATATGTTCGTCTTCAATTTCGTTGTATCTATGTGGAATGGCTCTGGTTTTATCGCTCTTTTCAACGTCCGACGACTGAAAAATAGAACATTTTTTTCACTACACACGTGCAGCATAGCGATGCATCAGCGCCGAGGCATTCAACAAATGACGACACAACAGCTCCGATCCCTCTGTAGCCAGCCAAATCTTCCTTTGCTACACATGGCTGGGTTTCGCAGCTACATATATCGTCGGCAAGGTAGTTGCTCCTCGTGGTGATGGTGGTGGTGGTAGTGGTAGTGGTACTGGTGAATCATCATCATAAAGTATGTAAATAATTTATGTGACGATTCTATCGAATTGCATACTTGTGTCTTCCTGCTGCCTTAGTCGCCACGTTTAATCTACAATTTCATTGCTTGTGTTGCTTCGCAATGTTTGCAAATTCATTAGTTTTCTCTTATGAGCGCTAAAAGTGTGCGAGAAAGAGTGAAGAAAAAAGTTAAAATTACTGGGAGCATGCATTAAAATAAATTGTTCAAATATGTATGTATGTACATATGTATGTATGTAATTTCATTTGAATTTTTTCTTCTTATCATGTTCTTGGTTACTAGTCTTTCGCCTACACGGTGTTTATGACGTAAAAACCGTATGATTTGAACAGAAGTCTGAAAATATCTTTATGTAGATTTTTATTAGCTATGTATGTATGTACGTATGTTGTATCGCTCTCATCTCACTGCGAATTTTATAAAAATAATCAGGAATAGTGGACTGTTCATGTCAATGCCTATGAAAGTGTGTCTAATTGGGTAAGCATTTGGTCAGCTGTGAAAAAGTCTAAATTTCAGCTCCCCGTGAAACGGTTCGGCGAGTTATATACCTCATTTTGGTCTCCTTGTTTAGAGGTTCACACTTCACTTTCCAGAGCCTTTAAGGTAGTTAAGAGCACGGTTACTTTTGTAGATACTATAACCTTCTTAATTCTACCTAGTTCTACCAAAACTGCTTTCCAGTTGTCTGTACATATGTATACACACATCCTGATGACCTCTGCTCACAATTACTCCAAGACTTCGGTGTTCTTTCAGCTCATCCTTAATAAAATTGCTTTTAGTTTGCGATGTTGTTTGGTTGTTTAAACAAATTTCTAGACCTCTTGAGTGCCTTGGAAGCTTATTTTGAGGGTTTATGACATATTTACATTGTAAAAGGATGGACTGACTTAACCCCAAATGCAACGCAAAAGATAAGCTCACTACATTTCCTACTTGCATACGTATAGTCTCGAAATGATAGCAGGAGAGGAACTAAGAGGATATATCAAAATCCGATATCAAAGCTTTCTTAAACTTTGTGAAAATCACCGAATACTTTAGCTCAAATTAAATTAAACCTTCCCTCGAGCAGTGCTAAGAATTATCAGGTCTGTTGTGTAGGGCGTCACTTTCTTAAGAGCGTCTTTCTCTACCAATGTTTTAGCCTATTTAAGATTGTCTTCAGTTTTTCGGTTAGAATAGTTCTTTATCTCTTGCAAACTTTTTTGATTATTTGACGTTTGACGCCTGTTACCAGTCGTGTGGCATTTCCCTCTGGAAATGGTCTTCCCAGACGTTTTACCATCACTTTCGGTAAAAGGTTTCTTTCCAGTTAGGGGTTTCTTTCTGGGCGTTCGTCCTGTCTGGGTCCAAAGACCGTTTAATCAACTCTGTATGTACGATGCCCGAAGAATTTGGCTTGTTCATAAACGAAATATATACCCATACTGAGATCCGAGACTGTCCTAGTACGGTGAGGAGTAAGCCTGAAAAAGGGCAGAGGGAAAACATCTTCAACGGAATATTTATATACATAGGCTCCGTTCGAAAATAGAAAGCGTCGTAAACTATTAACCACCAAAAAATTGTGGTGAAATGGCGTTATCGATGCTTTCTAGGCTTACATTCCTGATTGAGAAGCAAGATAGCAACTGGCGATAACTGCCTCTCCTAATACTTAAGTTTATTTTATTCCGTTTCCTTTGCAGGAAACTCGTGCTGGAGGCCAAAGCTTTGTCTTGGTTAAGTAGTTCATTTCCAAAAACTATGAATAAGTGTTGGCCTTGGCCATGTCTTTAAAACCTTCAGGTTAAGCCAAACTTCATTCTGTCAAACTCACAGCTAGTATTGCGCCTACCGAACACGTCTGATGAGATTGATTGAGCAGCAATTAATTTTCTTCATGACAATGCTCGTCGACATGTAGCGCCTACAGAGAAAAAATTATTTAAAAACACTTGATTGGAAAATGCTACCCCAACGGTCGTATTCACCAGACATTCCGCCGTGCGACTACCATCGGTGACGGTCAATTGCACATGCTCTTGCAGAGCAACTGTCCACATCGTATGAAAGTGCCGAAAATTGAGACGATTCGAGGATCGTTTCAGAAGTTGACGAGTTCTTTCGACATGGAATCCGTACGTTGCATGAAAGATGGAACAAAATCCGCTGCTAATGATTTCGCTCGAATGTACGTGTAAACTACCATTCTCTCAAAGTAAATATTATTAGTAATATTTAAAAAAAAAAAACATGACTGAAACTTATTTGTACTCCTAAGAAGATCTCCAAAGTATGTAAACCATTTCATTCTCATAAAAATTTAAAAATCAACGTTCTCTTATTTCTTCGCTGGCATAAATATACTCTTATGTACATATGTACATATATATAAAAAATATGTGTATATTTATAGTTTATGGACACTGTGATTTCGCCAAAGAACTAATCTGTATTTTGTCCGTTGTCTATCATAACATCATTATGGCATTAAAACTACAATAAAATTTAAAGCATTTATCACTTACATACCTACATACATATGTACACTCTCCCATACATTTGTATATGCTACATACATTATATATGTAGGTACTTTCATAGATATCAACCATCAAAACCGGCAATCAACTGATTGCCTACGAGTTGAAACTTCCATCATTAACTTCATACTCACGTACTCGTACATACATACATACTTGGGGGAATTATATTCTAGTTTCCCTGTAGAGAATCCTAGTAGTTGAGAACTAATTCGTTTTCCACCGAATAAACATATGAGCTCCTAGATTATTTACGAACTATCAAACGCTCCATCAGCTTCATATTAGTAAAATACCAGTTATATACCTAGAGATGATAATAAAAAAAGCTGATGTTTACGAAATTTTCCTCAACTTTTGGAACTCAACTTGTGTTGGGCCGCCAAGTTCGATTTAACACAGCCGAACCATATTTTTTTGAGGTTATGTGAACTCGCTGGAGAAAATGGTATCGTCAGGAATTTATTTGAGCCAGCCAAGGCGTTCACTTGTTCGAAATGATTTTTAAAGCTTTATGGAAAGCCCTTATATAGGTTGTTCCAAAATTGGAATTAAACACAAAAAATAGTTTTAAGTCCTTCGATTGAATAATAAAGTACAAAGGATAAGGTTATTTATGGTCAACAAATTGGACAAATGGCATAAATAACATAAACGCTCTATTGAATGTTTCACGAGCTGTATAACATGTGACACAGTCTTGTTGAATCCACATATTGATCACATCATACAATTTCAGCAAACAGAACTGGGTTATCAAGTCGCGAGTCGCGAGCACCAGTAACCTGCTTCACAAATTCTCAGAACCCAAAAAGGACAATCTTAGCGATTAACAAACCCATTAAGGTAAAAATACGCCCCATCTCTTACGATGATTTTGCTCGAAAAATCAGCAGCCATTTATTGATGCTCAATAATCCATTCAACAAACTTTCTTCTTTGTACCTGGTCACAGTTGTTGTGTTAATTGAATTTCGTAAGCATGGAGACATAGACCTTTAGTGAGCTTACCCTATAAAGAGTTTATTGTCATTTGAACGACTTGTTTTTGGACGATCTGTGTTCGAGCTCTACTTGGCCAACGTTATTATCCTTTATAGTGAGATCTTATCCTCGACTGGCTCTATGCATCTGAGTGCGAAGCTGCAGTCTTGTAACCGTGACAGACGGAATATGGAAATCTGGACTAAAAAGTTTGATGGAATACACTCGGAGGGGTTGACATTCCCTGCCGATGGGCGACCGCAATTAGAAAATTTAACTTAATGTTTTTTATTTTTTACTTACCACAAATTAACTTTCTATGTTTTGGTTTTTGGCCGAACCAGAACTCGAACCCTGGCCTTCCAAATTGCTGTAAGCAATGCTAACCACTCGGCTATTGCGGCCGCTGACCTGTTGTAGTCCTCGCTCATTATTATGATCGAATGACTCGCACAACGGGAACCCTAACCATCTCAAGCAAGGTAGGCGGCGGAATGGATCGCGGAATACCTATGAGATGGATTGAGTTGGAGTCAGTAATCGAGACGAAGGTGTCAGCACGTGTAGTCGAGCAAAACAGTTTAAATCTGACTCGGTGTCACTTGTTTGGTGGATAGAGGAGCACCATATCACGACATCGCATGGTAGTCGAAGCTCACAGTTTGGGTAACATACATATGAAGCAATCCTGGGCGCAACCTTTAAGCTGGTTTCCGAAGACAAATGAGAAAATGAAAAAGAATTCGATTTTATTACGATTGTTATTCGAACTCACTTTTTCTGACAACTCATGAAAGATCTGCGTGCAAACAGGCAGAGGGACGTAGCTAATTCAATTTTGCTCGCTATTAGTATCTTCTTCTTCTTCATTGGCGTGAGCTCCGCTTACGCGATTATAGCCGAGTCAACAATAGTGCGCCATTCGGTTCTTCTCTTCGCTGTTTTGCGATAGTTGAAAAT
The DNA here is from genome assembly GCA_037013455.1 of Ceratitis rosa. Lineage (NCBI taxonomy): Eukaryota > Metazoa > Arthropoda > Insecta > Diptera > Tephritidae > Ceratitis > Ceratitis rosa. Next base: position 11,209,765 of record JAWMAG010000012.1, read on the forward strand.
ACCAACCAGGTCGCTCCCCATCTGATCATTCTAACGGAGTGGAGGCTTTCCTCTTCCCCTGATTCCACCGGCGGGTACTGCATAGAATACTTTCAAAGCTCGAGGGGTTTCATTCATACGGACGACATGACTCAGCCAGCTTAGCCACTGTCTCCTCATTCGATGAACTGTGTCAATATCATCATATATGTAGCTCGCGCAGCTCATCGTTCCATCGTCTATGCTATTCACCGTATCCAATGCGTACTGGTTTGACTTCATCACTCAAATACCAGTTCAAAACTGTTATCATTTTACTACAGGGTTAAAGTGTGAGTCGCGCATATCGTGGTTTTTCGCTGAAAGCTAGCCGAGGGGTGGCTGCAAAATTAATGAGAATTTGTGTGCGATCGTTCGTTTCTTCGTTTGTTTGTTTGTTGCTGTTGCTTTTTGCAACTTGTGCGCGACGTTAAGCATCGCTGGCACATTTCCATACACATTTATACACACACACACATCCGTATATATTTTTGAGCAATTTGGTTAATCGTCATCGAAGTACTGCTCAAATATACTCGTACATACATACTCGTGCATATCTAAAATATTACATGTACGAGTATATGAAACGAGCATACATATTCACAATTAGACAAACAAACATAGGTATATATAAGTAGTAGATAGCAAATGTGTGGGTATGAAAGATGTGGTGTTTCGTATGATTTCGGTGGGTTGCATTGCAATTTGTGACAACGTCACGCTTTAGTTCATAAACGTACGCGGACATAAACGCTTGACCGGCTGGCTTATGCGAGAAGTGAACGAGTAGTGAGTAGCGAATAAGTGCCCAAGTGAGTGTCCGACGAGTGATTGAATTACTCAAACTACAACGCCAGCCAGCCAGCCACCAATAAAGTGTAACATTTGCCTATCTGCGGCGTGCGGTGAATCTGTAGACGGTTCAAAGCCGGTATCGGTTTTATCGTTCGGTCGCTGATTAAATTCTACCAGTGTTTACATACCGTGACGATACTAAAGCAAACTTGTTTTGTCGTAAATCCACGCTTAAAAGCAAATCGAAAAATAAAAGTTGAAACAATAAAGTAATTTGTGAGAGGAATGCAAAACTTGTAATGAAAATAAAATAAACTAAAATCATTAAACCTTTGCTGTTTTTCGCTTTGGTTTTATGCTCGTTCTTTGTATTCTTTCTGTGGTGCACGTACATATCACTCCTCATTTCGTACAACTCGGTAGTATGCTTTGTGCTTCAACAATAAATCATTCAAAAAATATTTCCTACGATAAACGAGCGCAAAATTCTCCCTTGTTTATTACAAATATCCTCACTCTACTACCTACATATACATATATGTATATGTATGTATGTATGTTTTTATGTTTGATTATTAAGCGTTTGTGAGACAGTTTTTGTGCGTATTCTGTTGTTTGTTAGTGTATGTGTGTGTGTGAGTAATTCATTTCTGGTGTTGCCGGTTCGTACGCCAACATTCCACAATATTTTTTTACGAAGCTTATCGTGCAGCTGGGTTCTGGTGATATTTATTTATTTTGGTGTTTTGTGTTTGCTTATATGCTTTTACTTCAAGTTAGGCAGCAACTTGGAAGTGACCGGCTCTAGTATAAACATATCAATCAGCTGTAGCTAATTTGAATATTCAAGATTTTTTTTTTCATTTAATATGAAAATTGAGTGCTAATTTCGAAAAATAATCTACGGTAAATTAATTGAATTAAAATAAAACAACTGTCGGTCGAACACATAAAATTTAAATAAATTAAATTAAAAAGTGCAACTTAAAATTATGAGCAGTGAATTAAAATTTAGAACAAAAAAATCTAAATTTAATAACAATAAAGGTATAACTTCAAAATTTTCATAAAAGTGGTAAAAATAATTGATGAAAAAGCTATTCTTCTGTATATCACGCGTTTAATTAATCATGAACCTTCAACGTCCCACATCATCCACTGCAAGTGAATGAATGAGTGAACATTGTTGTTGTTTACTATCATTAGTCGCTGAAACTAGTTTCTTGGAGTTCACGGTCAGCCGCTGAGCTACAAAGTGGACTTTTTTATTTTACTATATTATTTTAATTTTGTTTTGCTTCATTTTGTTAAATCTTAATTTATTTTATTTTCGTTTATTTTGTTTGATTTTATTTTATTTGTAATTCTATTTTTTTTTTTTTTAATAAATTAAGTTGTTTTATTTTGTTTATTTAATTTTAATTTTTTTAGTTTGTTTTCTTTATTTTAGTTTAAATATTTTTTATTTTAATTTCAGTTATTTTATTTTAATCTGGAAAAATAAACTACCTCTTATTTTCAGTATTTTAATTTTTTTTCTTTACTTTATTCTGTTTTATTTAATTTTTCTATTTGGTTTTTTCTTAATTAATTTTATTTTTAAATTTTTTAGGTACTTTATTTTAATTTGTATTTTTTAATTTTATTTCGCTTTAATTTAATTTTTTTTTAAATTTTTTCTTTAATTTTATTTTATTTTTTTAACCGTTTTTTTAATTTTAACACTTTTTTGTTTATAATTATTTTATTTTTTTGTTTATCTTAATTTATTTTATGTGTGTAGTATTTTTTAATTTTTTATATATTTTTAATTTTAGTTACATTATTTTAATTGGTTTTAATTTTTTATTTCACTTAAAATTTTTTTAATTATTCTTGTTTTATTTTATTTCGTTATGTTTTTTAATTTTAATTTATTAATTTTATTTTATTTTGTTGTGTTTTCTTTTAGTTTGTTTTATTTTATTTTGCTGTATTTTCTTTAAATTTATTTTATTATATTCTGTTTTAGTTAATTTTGCTTTATTTCAATTCATTACACTTTATTTTATTTTATATTTTTTGATTTCAATATATTTTTAATTTTTACGTATTCTTCGTTTTAGTTATTTTAGGTTATTTTATATTTTTTTTTTGAATTTTTCTTTTTTATTTCATGTCATTGTTTTTTGTTTTATATCATTATTTTGATTTGTTTTATTTTACCTTAACTTATTTTGTTTTACATTTTATTATTTTTAACTTTTTGTATTTTTTTTTATTTTTTGTATTTTTTTATTTTTTGTAATTTTTATTATTAATATATTTTTATATTTACATATTTATATTTTTTGTTATATTGCTTAATTTTATTTTATTTTTTTTATTTTAATTTTTTATGTTTTTAAATTTTTGGTTGTTTTTTTTCGGTTCTTGTTTTATTTATTTATTATTTTAATTTATTAATTGAATCTTAATTGTTTTATACATTTTTATATTGTTTTATTTATTTATTTATTTTTATTTACTTTTATTTTAATTTCCCTTATTCTGTTTCATTAGGAGTTTTATATTAATTTGCTTTATTTTATTCGGTTTTAGTTTATTTTTTAATTTTGTTCTATAATATTTGATTTATTTTTTAATTTTTTTCTATATTTTTTTTTATTTTTCTTTTTATTATATATAGTTTTTTATTATATATAGTTTTTTATTTTGTTTTATTTTAAATTCTTTATTATATTTCATCATTATATTTATTTGATTATTATATTTCCTTTATTATTTTATTTTATTTACTTCATCTTGTTTATTTTTTTTTTCATTTTATTTTATTTTTGGTTTATTGGTTTAATTTAATTTAATTTTTGTATGATATTTTATTTTGTTTTACTTTAATATCTTTTGTAATATTCTAAAATAAATTTAAATTTCTTTAAAATTTCCTTTATATGTTTGATTAAATTTTTTTTGTTCAATTTTTTAATATAATTAATGTTTATATTTGTTTGTTTCATAAATTTATAAAAAACTAAATTTTTTTATTATTTATTTATTATCTTTATTTTATTTTATGTGATTTAAGTGTTTTCTTACGTATTTATTTATTGCCTGTTTCTTTACATTGCTTTATCTATTCGTGCCCTTTTGATGACCGCGGATGTCTGTAGATGCTTAGAAGCAGTTAAAAGTCTACTAGTTAATGGTTGTGTCAATGACGCATGAGCATCGTAAAAGACGAAAAGCTGTTCAGACTTCACGCCTTACATCTTATCCTGATATTTTCGACGCTCCTTGTTATTTTGTCTGCTCAGTCACCTTTATCTTCTCCTTCCTTTTTATGCCAATGGATACCCTGTACCACCCGCACAGACATCCAAGTCGCGCCTATCTGCTCCATCTGCAAGGATTGTTGTTGCTGTTGAGTTTTGTTTTACACCTCTTCTTTTTTCTACACTTTCTTCCACTTGACATTTCATTCACTGACTACCATTTTTATGCATTCGCCCAAAATATTAAATTATTTGTCCCGGGTTAGGAATATGTGTCGCACGTGCTGCAGCATGCGGTCTATTACGTTTGGCTCGTGCTACAAAGATATTCGCGCTCTCGGTTATTTGCTTTAAAAAATTCATTCGATTTTGTTTTTCTCAGTGTTTTTCACTCTCTCTCTCTTTCTCTCGCGCTCTCTCTCTCTATTTCTGTTGCAGTGGTAGCCTATTTAATTTTGCTGAGCTCTCATTGTGTGCGCTCTCATTTTTCCGCTCCGTATCTCTTATTTACGAATGCAATTTTGCTGCTGCGCCTATTTTTGTTACTCATACGTCATACGTTTAATAGCAATTTATGCTCAGTATGCCATTTTTGTGGCACATTTACACCCTGTACCGTCAGCGCGCTGCTTCTCTGAGCTTGCGAGCGTATGACACTTCGAGTCAGGGCGTCTGAGCAACCCCCAAAAAGTCACTACCACTTCCGCTCTGCGTAACTTCCCTTACACTCGTTCGTTGGGGCGGCTTACACTACACACTACTACGTTTTGTTTACTCAGTGTGTCCTCGACAGGGGTTTGGGTTGGATTGGCCTGCGCTGCTCGTTTGACTTTGTGCGTTTATCTTCGCTGCCGTTGGAGCTTTGGCTTCGTTGGCGTCGTTCGAAAACGGCTGCAACGACATTTGCACATCTCGTTGACCTCATTTCGTGTCGTAGTTTCAACGCGTCCAGTCGCTTCGCAGTAACTTTGCGTTTACAACTGTTCTGGCATAGAATCCTGTGCCAATTTCTACTACACCAAGCGGTTAGCTGTCCGTCTACGGCTTTGCATTGCAATTTCGACGCTCAACGTGTGCACACGTGCCAACAACTAGGCGCCAATAATCACCTTAATCAACGTCAATGTTGCATTTCATCCGCACCAGGCAGTCTACACACATTCGTCGCGGTTCCCTTTATGAAATTAAGTAGCTGCGGATTGTGATTTGTTTAACGGTGGTGTATATTTATCTAGTGAGTAACTGTTAAAATTGAGTGTGAATGGTAAAATAATTTAACCTGTAATCTAAATTTGAAATCGAATATGAATAAAGTGCTTCGATGGAAAGTGATGCATAATTTTTGAAGTGCCAATTAACCAACATGAATATGCACATACATAATTCTTTTAATGAAGTGGTTGGCGATAAAGTCTAATTTTAGATTAGCTCTTTATGTAACGAGGGAATTGTGACTTGTGTACATACATAGAAAAGCCTGCCGCAAATCTCTTCTTCCAAAGCATCTAATTTGTGGTGCAAATACTTTAACAATATTATTTGTGTATCAGTGTTCTAATAACGGTGTTCACTACATAAGGACTATAAATAAAAATTTACTCAAGCATACACAAACTTTAAATTAATTAAAATAATGAAGTGAAGCAAAGCAGGAGTGTATATATAAAAAAATATAATAAATAAATGGAGCAAAATAAACAAAAAAGAAAATAAAATATGGAAAAAAACTAAAATTAATTAAATTACAAAACAAATAAAATTGAACAAAAAGTATACTTAAATATATAAAAGCTTATTAAAACAAAAAATTAAATTGAAAAAAAATAGTAAATAAATAAAATAAAATTTAGGTAATTTAATTAAAGTACAAAAAACAAAATAAAATAGCATAATAATGTAAAATAGAAAACTACAATAAAATAAATTAAATTATAATACAATATCTTGAAATTATATAAAGTCAAAGAAAATAAAATAACAGAAGATAAGAAATATATGAAGAAAAATGAATTGGAAAAATATATAAATTTTAAAGTGTAGAAAATAATTTAAAATGAAGCAAAGTGAAAAATTAAATTTAATTTGGTTTAAAAAAAATTAAAGAAAAGGAAATTAAAAAATTATATAACATTAATAAATAGAATAAAATAATGAAATAAAATAGTGAAGGATAAAAGAAAAATAATTAAATTAAACTAAATAAAAAAAAATAAGCAAAACTGGTAAAATGTGATAAAATAAAATTAACCTAAATTAAATAAATTGAAATTTATAAAACGAAATAAAATAAAATAAAAGATAATGTAATAACATAAAGTAAAATAAATTAAAATAAAATAAAATAAAATAAAATAAAATATAATAACAAAATAAAAAAAGGAAACAAAATTAATTGAAGAAATATATAAATATTAAATCAAGAAAAAGTAAACTAAAATAAAGCAAAATAAAATAAAATGTGAAACTATTGATAAGAAATTAAATAAACTAAAATAAGATGAAATAAGACAAACTAATTTAAATTAAAATAAATAAAGAAAAAAGCAAATAATAAACAAAATATATAAATTCAAATAACATGAAATAAAATGAAATCAATTTGAATTAAATTAAAAGAAATAAAGTAAAAAACTAAAAAAATTAAAGTAAATAGAAAAAATAATAAATAAAAAATTAAAATAAATAGACAAAATAATAAAAAAAAGATAAAAATACAAATATATCAAATAAGTTGAAAAAAATAACTCAGAATAAAAAAAATAAAATATGTAATAGAATTAAAAATTAAATTAAAGAAAAATAGCAAAATTTATTTTTAATTAATTAAATGAGAGAAAAAAGATATATAGATAATGAAATAAAATGAAACAAATTAATAAAAGAATATAACAAAAAAAATAAAATAACAAAAAATAAATAAAATAAAATAACAAAAAAAATAAAATAAAATAAAATAACAAAAAAAAAAATAAAAAAAATAATAAATTTAATTTAAATAGAAAGTAGCAACATTCAAATAAGAAAACGTTAAATTAAATTAAACAAAAAATAATAAAATTTAAAAAACCGAAACTAAGAAAATATTAATAAAGGAAAATTAATATATAACAAGTGTTAATAAAGAAATTGTAATTATGCGTTTAAAATAATTTAATTAGAAAATACTAATAATAAGATGAAAAAATTAAAAAAAAACTTCAACTGATGTAAAAATAAATTGAGATAAAATTATATTAAATTAAATAAAAAATTGTGAATTAAATTAAGGATTAAAATATGAAATAAGAAAAATATAAATAAACGAAGCAATAAAAAAATAACAAAAGAATAAATGAAGTTATAATAAAAATTTTCAATTTAAATTAAAAAATTAATTAAAAAAATTATAATAAAAAATAAAATAAAAGAATAAAAGAGGACCAATGAAACTAAAAATATATTCAGTATCAAAAATAAACATATTTTTTTCCAATTGTTCTCAGTTAAATGCAAATATTACTTACAAAGTACCCTCAACACAAAGCAATTTAATTAATTAAAGCTTAAAAATGTGTGTACAAATTTTTATATCTATCAGAAATTTTAAGCTAATTACTAAATTCGTTAAATTTGATTTACTTATTTTTTTTTTTTTTTTTGATAAAAGCTAATGTCTAGTTAATAATTTTTTATTGTTTAAAAATTAAATTAAATCTGACGTTTTGGACTGCAAAACATATATTTCGGTAAAATCCAATTCAGTATATCTATTTATAATTTTTTCTAAATTAAAATCAAAATAACTCAAAAATTAATTTTATGCAGACTTTTAAATGTTTATTTAATAAAATTAAATACTATTATTTTTTAAGTTTGTATTAAGCAAATGATTTCAATCACTCCCACTTATACTTTCAATTTATTTTTAATTTGATTACGCGTAAATTTTTTTAATTTTAAAATTTATTTAATATGTTAATTTTTTTAAATTTTAAATTTTTTTCTTTTCAAATTTTAAATTTTTTTTCGTTTTAAATTTTAAATTTTTTTAAATTCATAATTATTATTTTTTCATTTTTATTATTTTAATTTTAAATTTTTTTTAATTTTTAGGTTTTGGTTTTTTTTTACATTTGTATTTTTTTGTATTTTTTTTATTTTTAATATTTCATAATGCATTAAGTTTCGTATGTTTTTTATTTGTGTATGTTTCCAAATATTTCCAACTATAATTAATTATTTGATATTAAGCCAATTAGTTGACTTTTAATTAATTATTTCCATTCATTTTATACAAAATGATTGAATTAATTTCAAATAAATCAAATAATAAAAAATATCAATATTTCGGCACTAGAAATGAACTTAGTGATCTTAAATTTTCCTTGAACTGCAAGTTAAAAAATCAAGAAAATCTTTAATGACAAAAAAAACAGCAATAAAGTTAATTGTTTACTCGTTATTTTTTTATTTGCTTAACTTTGTTTTATGATTTTTATTTTTGTTTTTCTCTCTTTGTACTTTTTCACTCCTGTCATACGCTTCCTTGAATTTGCCTGGTCAGTGGCCTGTTACACAGTCAAGGCAAGCCACACACACACACACATACACACACATAAATACCTACACAATCGTACATGACTTTTACGTCATCACAGCGATGATACGCTTGCGGCTGCTGTCGTTCCTGCCAAAGTTCAATGTAAATACACAGAGACAGAGCATGTCAACAAAATGAAAATAACTGAGAAACAATAACAAAGTGCAATCAAAATACAATACATAGTACATACATACATACATACATACATATGTACACACCTATGTATATATAGGTATATACGTGCAAAAACTAAAATTAACAAAAACGTGCGACAAATCGTATACAATTTCGTGTGTTTATTTCCCTTAGCAAACAATCAAAAGTACAAAAAAATAAAAATAGAAAAACATCAACTTTTTGCCATAAAATATGTCTAGTAAATGCAAGCGCGCTGATAATGGCTGTCGAAAAAGACTTAACGGCAATAATTTATCGTTCAAAACAAAAGTGAGCAATAATTTTAAAGGCTACCAGGAAAATTGTTTCCTCTCGGTTGTGCAGGTCATACACAGCACACACACACACATATACAACTGTGCCGTTATTTGCGCAAACTAAGTACAAGTGCTATTGTTGTACTCCTTCTCTAAACCACAAGTGTTGTTTGTGTGATGCTTGGTGTGCTTTTGTGTTGCAACAACAAACCAACAAAAACAAAAAAACAAAAAAAAAAACAATTGTAAAGTGGTATAGATAGTTTTTGACCTCGTTATTTGCGTTACGCGTTGGCTGTGTGTAGCCCCGTCAGCTGCACCAGCGACTGTTCTAGCGCCATCGTCGGTCTTTCTTGTAACTAACATAGAAGAGTGTATGTGTAGTAGTTGTGCAGACAGGCGTCGAGAGCTGCACATATCCAGGCTCTTGTGCCAGAAGTCCTGCAACAACTAGAAGGGAAGAAATAAAAAAAGAAAACTATAAACTATAAAACGCTTTTATAGCTCAAATATTATATGAGAACAAGTCCTCGAAGACGACGAAGTGGTAGTGATTATGTATGAAATATGTACATATGTATGTATGTAACTTAAAGAACATGCGTAGGGGTGAAATATCAAAAGATTATTGCATACAAATAATAACTAAAAACTGGTAGTACTTGTGAAGAAGCAGTACATGCTAAAAGTTTGGGGAGTCTTTGTTGAGTACAATGCCTTGAAAAGCTAAACTTGTAATCACTAGTCCATAAATTGACAGTTGAAGAAGAGAATTATACTAGTTTGTAGTGAACTAGTTGAGTGAAAAGCAGTGCTTTTAAACGTTGAACCGACTTATATTAGATATCAAAAAAAAAAAAAAACAAAAAAAATCTTCGTTTTTTTTTATATATTTTTTTAACAAAACTTTTGCTTCATGGAAATTTAATTTTGATGACGTACATTTTGTTCATATTTAGTTGTGACCTCTGGCATTTTTCGATTTGTTTTATAATTGACGCTTTGTAACCGCTGAAGCGATCTTCGCCGAGCTCCTTCTCCAGTTTGTGGTTTTTGCGTCTTGATGTTTTTCCAACAAATTGAGGGACCTACAATTTATGAGGAGCTTTATTTCATGTCAGAAATACACTCGGAGGGGTGGACATTCCCTGCCGAGGGGCGACCGCAATTAGAAAATTTAACTTTTTTTTTGTTTAAATTAATTTTCTACAACTTTCTGATGTTGGTCGCATCGGAATTTAAACTCGAGCCTTCCGAATGGCTACCGCGTCCGCCACTTTTTAGTCCAGGTTTTTCCTAGCCCCAGATGTGACAACATTCAAAATGATTTTTTAATCAAATTCCGTATCATTTTCATGCATTTCAAGGACCCAATAATCAAAATCACGACTTTGTTGATAATCAACCGGCTTGAGTTCTAGTGTTAGCTGAACTTTATATACCTTAAGACACATGTCTTTATGGACAATACGCTGTAATGACGTTTGGGAAATGCCCGATTCCACAGTACGACGAGGAATGAGCATACCTGGGTTTTCTTCAACGCTTTCAATTATGGCTGCAATATTCTCAGTTGTTCTTGAGCGACGTGCACCTGTTTTTATTTTAACCTTCACATCACTAGCTTGTACCAACAGCTCCATTTTTTTCACCGACAAAATTCTTCACCACGACGGAAAAATGTTTTAGTTTTACGAACCGTCCCTGCCAGGTTTTCACCATTTTAATAGTGAATATCAGAAATTTCAATGCATTGTCGCAGCGTGTTTCGTTCCATTTCCAAAAAATTACAACTTCAGAAGTCTGCCGGAAAAGCAGGCTTTTCAAAATGACTCCCCTTATTGCAAAACTCTTTTCGTTAATAACTTTAGTCTCAATATACTGGTAATTGTGGTGGTATGAATGGACTGTACCGGTTTCTTCCATGACTGTTGAGTATAGAGCTGCCAAGTGACAGTGTTCTAGTTCCTGCAGGGCAGTCCTTTGAGTGCAAAAATGCTTGTGCATCTTCAAATATGCCATATACCGTATGTAGCATTAAGCCGACTTTGTGCTCATCTGGTCGTTCACCCGAACCCAAATTATAGATAAACAACTGCTTGCAGAAGCAGTCAAGCTGCATACCCAACTCACTCGCTCACCGACCGAATCTCACTAACTGGTTCATCGACTGAATACTGCCTATTCCACACAGGCAAACAAGCCCTTTAGTTTGTTTCAACAACAGATTTATTTATTATTTACTAATTTTTTTATATATATCTGGTGTAGGTGTACGTATGAGAAGCAACACTAAAGCAATTAAAGCAAAATAAGTTCAAAGGAAAAATCAAAAATTAAAGTGTAGCGACAGTTAAAAGTAATATAAATAAATCAATAGAAGTTTTATCTGGCTTATATTGTTAAATATATGCATATGTGTGCTCCAATGAATTAATTGAAAATAAACTTAAAAAATAAATTAAATAAAAATGAATGTGCGCTGTATGCAAATGTAAAGTGCAATAAAAAAATTAACACCAAATAGTGCAATAAATAAATAAAAAAAAAATATTTGTAAAGGGTATCGATAAAAATTTGCATCGATCCTTGTGCTACTTTGCACTCTCAATTTTTCGCAGTATAAACTTATTAAATTTCAAGTTGTCGCGAACAAACTGCATCGAGTTGGCCAATCAATTGAACAACAACGTTATAGGTTAGTAGATTTGGTAGCTCAATGTTTTTCATTATACTATTTAAAATATATATATAAAAAAGAATAAAAAAAATATTATAAATTAAAAAATAAAAAATATTAAATACTTATTATATTTATGTTGTCTTTTACCATTGCTTATAATATTAAAAAAAAAATGTAATTTTTTCTTTAAATATTTCTATATATCAATTATCTATTCAATATTAATTTGTTTTTCTTCCCCTTTATTTTCAGGTAAGTTCCAAAGAGAGCTTCTTTTTAATACATTTAATTCTACAAGTGAATATAAGACTAGCAGAACGGTAAGGCATAGTATTCAGTATCGAAAATGGTGTATATTTTTTTATTTTAAACATATATGTATATATATACATACATACAGTGACTTACAAAAGCATTCATAAAAAACGGATAGGCCACATATTTAATTATAATCTTATGCACCAGGAGAATGGTCAAGCGATTAGTTGAGTCAGGAGCTGTAGACAATGCCGGACAAGCCCATAAAGAAGTGTTCGAGGCACTTAATCTTAACGTGTCGAGCCAGACAGTGCGCAGATGCTTGAAAGAAGCGAGTATGAAAGCTAAAGCTAAGATATGAAAGCCTCTTCTAACAGCTAAGCATCGCACTCAACGTCTGAAATTAGCTAAAGATCATATTCATTGGGCCCCAGCTCAGTAGAATTTGGTAACTTGGTCCGATGAGTCGAAAATCAGTCGTTTACCCAAAAGTTGGCATCACAAATCGAAACATTCAAGAGCCCTTGAAGTGAAGTGGTGACGGATCCTTAATGATCTGGGGATGTTTCTAAGGGAAATAGTTAGGTGTTTTGAGACGAATCAATGGGGTTATGAGGGCAGAAATATATATAGATATTTTAAGAGATTCGTACCTTTCCAGCGTCGAAAAATTTGCATGTGAACCTTTAGATATTATCTTTATGCAAGGTAATGATCCAAAGCATAAATCTAAATTACATTAAAATGTTTGCAAGATAACGGCATTTCTTGTTTAGATTGGCCTGCACAAAGTCCGGATCTCAACCCGATTGAGAATTTATGGAATATTCTTAAAAAAAAATTATAACCCGAAATTCGGCACCTCAAACCGTTGATGAGCTATGAAATGCAGTTAACGTGGAGTGGTCCAAAATAAGTCTTCAAATCTTAGATAACTTTTTGAATAGTACACCTAAATGGATGCTGGCGGGCATGTTAAATACTAAAAATAGTAAAATATAATGTAATTTTGTGTACTGCTCACACTAGTTACAAAAGTGTTCACTAAAAACCCCTTCAAATGTACAAAACTTATAAAATACAAATTTTTGTTTTATTGTATATACAGTAATAGAGGAGCTTTTTGGAGTTTTTTGAATATTTAGATTTTCTATATTAAGGGGTTAGGGGTAGTCAGGATTTTCAAAAAAAAATTTTTTTTTTGCATTTTCGTTAAGTATAATATCTTAAAAATAATCTCTGAAAATTTCAAGTTAATCCGATAATTCGTTTTTAAGTTATTTGACAAATAACAAAGAGAGCTCGGGCCTTTCAAAGCGCTGTGTGAAACTTTAAACGCGTTTTTCTCAAAACTATGTTTTTTGAACTGGTGACAACTGTAACTCGAAAACCGCTCAGTTGATTTTAATGAAATTTATACAGCTTTTAGAATACATAATAAACTCGGGCCTGATCGAAGGATTTTTATTTTGTGAAAAATTTCGATTTTTTAAGACCAATTAACTGTTGATTTTTTCCCAAAAATCTAGAACAAAATTTCCTGAGGCCGCCATTTTGTTAATTTTTGAAAAAAAATAAAATCCTTCGATCAGGCCCAGGATTATTTATTTATAAAACTATTTTTTTTTTTATCCGATTGATTTCAGATGAATCTCCAAGGACTTATGATTGTCACCGCAAGGACCTTTTTTTGGAACTGGGTTAACACAGACAGCTGTAACTTCGGAAATAAATTTTTTTTTTTTCGAAATTTTCGTGACTTCAAGTCAAAACATTGTTTAATAATACCATATCACTACTTTTTTAAAATAAAATTATTTAATAGCAAAAAAAAAATACTGAAAATTCTCATTTTTTCGTGCCTCTGACTACCCCTAACCCCTTAAATTACAAAAAAAGAATAAAATTATATTACTGAAAATAATATTTTTTATGAACGATTTTGTAAGTCACTGTATATTGTTGATCTCAACTCAAGCAGTTGGAAATGTATACCTTTTTCAAAACAATATTTTTGCCATTTTCCGTTGCTTATAATAACTACTAAACGGTGCTCAATTAGCCGAAATCAATAAAAAAATATGGAAGTCCAATTGATAATTTAATACTGTAAACACAAAGCCAAAAATGTACGCCATGAAACTCAATTACAGTTGCATAGTACGTCATGCCGACGATGCCGATTTCGATAATCATCCGAAGTGTAGTCGGTTTTGAAAAAAAAAAACCTACTAATGTATTAAATCTCAAGCAAATCGAATTTGCTCTCTGCTCCATTTGCGGCATTTGTTTGTTTTGTCGAAAAAATACCTTCGTACAAAAACTAAGAAAAAAGAAAAGAACAAAATGAATCATAAAAATATTTGTCTTAATAAGATCAATATTTGGCCCACTTCCAGCAAAGAAATGACTTTCAGATTGATCGAATCATAAGTTAAATTTTTGTTTTAATAGATCGGTTCTACGTCAAATTCCCGAAAGTAAAAGATTTCTATGAACCAATTTTTGTGTGTTTTCATATTGTAAAAACCTCCTGGAAGCTAAAAGCAATTTAAAAAAATCTCAATCCTCAATTTTTGAATTACTGTTTTTTCTTCAAAATATTTATATATAAAATAAATAAATATATGTATGTTAAAAGATTATTTTTTATTTCAACGGTCCTGCAACACCTCTCCCCAATATCTTCCATTTGATATCTATACCAAATTATTTTACTTAGGTACATTTTTAATTGAGTTGTAATTTTCTGTCAGGTGGAAACTCTTTCAAAAATATCAAAATTTCACCGAACACTCTCCGGGTTACAATGAAGCTATCCCGAAGAAAATCGGCTGAGTGTTTTCGGAGTCTATAGGCCGCATAGATAGTTAGATATCCACATACAGACGAACATACATATCTCCTCTTGTGTGGATACATACCTCTGCTGTGGAGTACTCCTCACCTTCTCAGATATACAAACTATTTCGTGTGGCTTATGCATCATGCGATACTGCCTATACCAGCCGATGGTATGTCAGCTAGGCAGTTAAAGAAGTGATGTCCTAAATATTTATGTCGTGTGATGCTTATTTCTGGAGAGTAACTGAGGTAATACTCGACAGACTCTTCTTCTCCTTCATACCTGCATCTGCAACAAAAATCATTTGAAAATGATTCCATTTTCCTTCCGCGAAATTCCATTAAAAAATGTCCAGTGCTAGTATGCCCGTTGTTGAATTATAGCTGAACCAGTCTAGGCAGATTATATCCCTTGATCTTTTAAAATCCAGCACAGGCTAAATCTCTCCAGTCACGTATAATTTATTGTAGTTTGATTGGTACCTTCCTTCACTAAGCTCATCCGCCATACAGTTGCCTGGGATGTCCCTATGTTCGGGCACCTAAACAAGGGCTGTATTGCATCTAGCTGAGAGCTTGTTTAAAGTGCTTCTGCATTTCAACGCCACTTTTGTCTGGAGAAAATTACTTAGAAGAGATCTGATGGTAGAAGAGTTTCTGTTAACGATTTCACCATTTTCTGTTGACGATTTAACGTTATCTGTTGACGGTTTAACATTATCTATAAACGATTTAACATTATCTGTTAAAGAATTAACTAGTGTCTGTTAACGAATTAACTAGTATCTGTTAACGATTTAATAGTATCTGCTAACAATTTAACATTACATGTTAGCAAATTAAAATCTGTTAACGAATTAACCTGTATCTGTTAACGAATTAATAGTATCTGTTAAGGAATTAGCTTGTATCTGTTAACGATTTAACATTATCTGTTAACGATTTAACATTATCTGTTAACGATTTAACATTATCTGTTAACGAATTATCCACTGTCTGTTAGCGATTTAACATCTGCTAGCGACTTAACTAGTATCTGTAAACGATTTAACAGTATCTGCTAACGATTTAACATTACATGTTAACAAATTAAATATTATCTGTTAACGAATTAACTAGTATCTGTTAACGATTTTACATTATCTGTTAACGATTTAACATTATATGTTAACAGTTCAATATTAACGACAGCGTTTCGTTTCGGGTAATAACGAAATAAAAATTATTTTGATAATTATTTTAATGATAAAATTTACAAATGTCTCAATCGAATCGATTGAAATTTTTTGGTTAACATATAATCCATAGTTAAGATGCAGCCTTAGTGTAATCGGAACTAAGTAAAAGAAAAAAATTTGCTTTTTTTGATTTTTTTTACTACTAATTTACGAGTATTTGTTGTTATTATTATCATGATGATGAAATATTTCGTGTTTGCTACACAAATCGCTAACCAAATAATCATGTCCTCTATGAATTAGCACTAGTAATTTAAACGTACCGTAAATTAATTTACATATTTATGCACCTATCAAAAATGTATGTAATTAGTTTAAGTGGGAATTAGTTTCTTATAAAACTTTTGCACTCCAAACCCAGTTCATACTCAATGCAAACATTTCTTTTGAGCACTTTTACAGAAATTTATCTCATTAACCTTGATGACTGCACCCTAAGTAATTTTCCGACATTTTCATTTAGAACGATTTCCACAAATTGGGCCTCAAAGTATGCGTTCTTATAGCCATACATGCCTGCAAACAAATATACATATGTGTGCATGTACAATACTTCACAAGTTTGATTTGCTAATTTGCAAAACACACGTTAAATTAGTGTTGAAAGGCAAACACAGTTAGAAACCGCTCACACCGTTGAATTCACAATTCAGTCGCTTTATTCATTTACCAACAATTTGTTTAATTTTCTTTTTGTTATTGTTTTTTTTTTTATTTCTTTCTATTATTCATTGGTAGTGAAAATGTTGATATGCAACCGTGTCATGTTCTCTTCGCCCAAGTATTTAATATATATACACACACACACACACACTCCAAAGCCAAGCCAAGTGTGTGACCCCGTACACCTGACCTGAGTCGACATAACTTAGCTTGGTGTGGCGTCGCATGACTGCCTGCCGGAATGACTGACTTGCCGAGTAGTTGCATGAATTCCCCCCTCTTCCGCGGTGCTGCTCTTCTCCTACTTGTATATCTACCTACATATGTATGTGTGCGCATGCAACTCATCTTTTATTTAAGATTCTCGCGTACTTGTAGCGCACATTCGTTTTGACTATTCCATTCCGTTCTTTTCTATTTCTGTTTCGTAACTGCTCTGCGAGTATTGTGTTATTTTTAAATATTCTTTCACTGTCAACTAATATTACGCGTTCGTGTAGTCTATGGCCGTAGTTTGTAGTGCGAGATGAGTGCTGCCTTTGTAGATGGGTGTTTAACTGCATATGAGCTTTTCCTTATACATACATAAATACATATGTATATACGTATGTGCATATGTGCATATGAATTTAAGTACACTTTTGTTCGTTAATGTTAACGTCATTTATGTGCGCGTAAATACATACCTATACCGTACGTTAGGTGCTTAGCGTACTGAATAGATGTTTTTTCCTCATTGACCATGAGACCCAGCGCACTTGTCCACAGTTAGATTTGCATTTACCCACATATGTATGTATGTATGTACATATGTGTGAGCTTATTTGTAGTATGTTATTTCTCCTTCTTCTCCTTCTTACACTTTTTAATTGCATTTTTTCCATTTGACATTTTCTGTTAGTTTTAATTTTATTACCGACGCTGTCAAGGTGAATAATTTGCACGCACCGAGTATAAGAATGAAGAAACTGAAATAAGTTTTTTTACAACAAAAACTAAAGTATGAGGGGATTAACAAAAATTCGGTAAGTTGAACAGAAAAAAATCCTTTTTGTATTTATTCGTAATTTTTATCCTTTTTTTTCTTCTCTATATAATCTTCAGTGATTTCAATGCATTCCTCAAGCCTATAGATCCACTTCTGAAAAAAGTCTTCATAATCTTGCTTTTTAGGGTTATCAAGTTAAACATTAACCTTTCTTTTTAAATTCTTTTCTTAATTTTTGGAAATAACCTGAAATCACAAGGTGTTATATACGCGGAATATGGTGCTGGATGTATTTCTTAGATCCCAGAGATCGCAATGAAATTACTCCTGAGCAAAATGAACTCGAGCTTCATCGTCATCAGTGGAAGATTTTGGTCGACATTCCCCGGGCTCGTCCTCTTCGGAAAAATGTCCGGTCTGGAATCTTCGGAACCACTTAGAAATAGTCTGTAAAGACGGTGCGATTGTTTCATATACAATTTGGCATTTAATGAATATTTGTATTGGCTGTAAATAACGCCGAAACCCAAAGAGAATCACATGGTGAATTTCTTTTTGCTTTGGTGGTGGAATTTCGTCCGACCTATCCTCAGCTATTTTGCGTTTTCTCGTCTCCATTTTAGCCGATCGTTATAAAATTTGAAACGAAGACTAACAAAGTAATTGCAAAGGATTCGCTGTGTTTAGATTTAACAAAAACAAATTAAAAGGCACCAACTGGCCGAACTTTTGGTAAACCCCTCGTAGAAGTATATTTGCAGTTGGTTCCGTACTGCACGAGAATATTAGACCGGCTGGTTGAGCACTCAGTATAGCCAAGTTACAGAAAACTATTTTAACTAAGAGTAACTCTTGCCACAGTTACTACTTTGAACTGAGTAGGCAATTAAATAGTAAAATCCTTTATCGACGAACCAAAACCAAACTCTACAATTCACTTATAATATCCGTCTTAATATATGGCACGTAGAGCATGTCAAGATCCAATGTTGCGGCCCTGGGAGTCTTCGGGAGAAAAGTATTGCGAACAATTTATGGTCCTTTGTGAATTGGCCATTGCGAATGCCGAAGACTATAGAAGATGGAAGACCTTTATTTCGTTGGAAGTATCAGGTGGAGAGCTACCTGGTTTCACTTGGTATTTCCAACTGCCACCAAACAGCGAAGAGACGAACCAAATGGCGCCCTGTTGTTGATTGGGCCGAAATAGCATAAGCGGGGCCCACGCCAATAGAAAAGAAGAAAAATAATGCAACTTCAGTCGCATGTATATGTCAGCTCAGATCACTTACTTTAACCATTTCGTCCTTGCAGACAAATTTGAAGCGAGGGAACCTTCTGGATCTTTTTTTGGAATTCCCCTACGAATTCTACATGACCGCTTTCTAACTTTTTAATCACTGGCTACCTAGCTAATATCCGCCGAGATTCTAGGTGCCATTATCAGTTGTTTACTACTATATTGAAAATGGTGTATCGACGATACCGGGTAAAAGCTACTCTGATTTAAAGAGCTTGTAAATAACTTAATATAACAGCGATTTTCCTAAATCTGCTTAGGAGCAGGCAAAAAAAAAATATTTAAATTCAGAGCTTTAGGGGGCATGCATGCATTAAGTATGTCACCGTCGAGTCCGTATAGGTATAAGTTGAATATTCTATAGTAGTCACACCCTAATTGTATAAGTATTATTTGGGTCTCACAAGGTAGCTCTGGGATTTCGTCTGCTATGCGTGGTGGTTGCATACACGAGGAGAGAGTTCATAAAGGTATAAGCACCTCTCTCTGTGTCTCGTCAGGTCCAGTCGTTCCGTGATATAGTGCGGAACGAAGTCCGTAAAGTCTAATATTCCCTTCCTGTGTTGGTTCAACTTCCAGTGGGATGATTTCTGCATAACATTGTTTCACTGTGATAAACCGAGAATATCAGGAGGTTTCCCGTTATAGTCCTCTGAACTTTTTTCTTCAATCCGCTTGTAGCTGCGCCTAGTTAGGTCCCGGTGTTCAAATCGATGCTATGTATTTTATGACCACCCGGCCGATTGACTTGTAACTTAATAACAGTCTAGCGGTCTAGGGGTTCAAGAATTTACCCGCGGTAAGGCATGCCTGTCGTAAGAGGCGACTAAAATCCAATAGTTCCCGCGACAGTCGGGTCTTTATACCGGAACGACCCGGATTTTTTATCCGGCCAAGGACTGTCATTCCCGCAACATTCCCCAAAAATTACTTTGAGGAATATTTTTGCGGCTACAACAACAACAACAACAGGATTTTGTTGCGTGGCGGGAAGGAGTTTAGGTAGACTGTCGAATGTGACTCCCAGTAGCTGTGATATTTTTTATGGTAGCCAAAATCCTAGTTGTAGTTATTATCCAGTGAAGTAGTAGGAAGGGTCGGGGAGATAACTATTTTCCTTCGAACCAAGGATTTCAATACCCTAGTAAAAAGGTAATATTGAACAGTCCTCGGCGTTTGAGATCAAGGCAACACCCTGTGGTGGTTGAGATTGCTTCGAATGATGCCAATGAAGCAATAGTTTAATTTTCACATGTTCAACCCCGAAAATAATACTCTTTAAATATCCAGTTCCACCATGACAGCTCGCTAACCGAGTCGCTTTTGATTGAAGCTATGAATTTTCAAGGTGTTTAAGACTTTATGTGAAGTGGTGCCGTTCTTGGTCCAAGTAAAAAACCTGAAATGAAAATTAGTTCTTCATTATTGCTCTTGTGATGGCTCTTGCATTCTTCCTTGTCATGTCTGAGTCTGATTCCACTTGTAATGTCCTTTCCCTAAATTATGTCACCATTTACGGAGGTCAACATATTATATTTGATAGAATTAATATTATTGTGGTGTACATTTGAGTAACTTGTTTATGAGCATATTAATAGTGAAGTATTTAGAAATGTTATGTATTTACATAAGAGTTGCTCGTTTACAATTTGCCGCAGTTTATTGCTGTTTAAGCTTAAAATATTTAACTACAATTCTCAATTCTGAAATTTAATGTCAAAATATATTTATGTTCACCTACTTCTGTGTACAGGCAAGTAATTAATTATATGTACATACAGACACGCAATGCTGCCACGCAAAGCTAACTGATGCTAAGTAAATTTTCGCTAAATTGTTGGTATTCGTGATGGGACTTATCTTCTCGTTTATCTCGCTCCATATCAAGATCGTTAACCTTCAAAGTTGTAGCTATCAACTGACATACCTACATCTTTACAAATGTACATAGTGTATGCATATAACCTCCCTGCAGGGAAAAGCCAACTAGTAGGCAAAAAATCAGGCTAAACACTAGTATGTTAAAGGTGCCATTATAACAGTTCGCTATAGGTATGTTGGCAAATGTCTAACAGTTCATCAGTAACTGGCTTAATAATAATTTCCACCACCACGCCACTGCCTGCTATGGTTTGTTACATTCTAGTAGGGCTGCATCGTAACGATACTACAATACGAAATTTTATCGTTAAAGCAGTTATCAAAATAAAATTTATTTCGTTTTTACCCGTTATCGTTAACGGATAATGTTAAATTGCTTACAGAGAATGTTAAATTGTTAACAGAGAATGTTAAATTGTTAACAGAGAATGTTAAATCGTTAACAGATTCTGGTTAATTCGTTAACAGATAATGTAAAATCGTTAACAGATACTGGTTAATTCGTTAACAGATAATGTTAAAGCGTTAACAAATAATGTTGAATTAAATATTAACAGAAAATGTTGAATTGTTATCAGAGAATGTTAAATTGCTAACAGCGAATGTTAAATTGTTAACAGAGAATGTTAAATTGCTAACACCGAATGTTAACTTGTTAACAGAGAATGTTAAATTGTTAGCAGATAATGCTAAATTGTTAACAGATAAAGTTAAATTGTTAACAGACAATTTTACATCGTTACAGATAATGCTAAGTTTTTAACAGAAAATGTTAAATTGTTAACAGATATTGCCAAGTTGGTAACAGAGAATGTAAATAGGCAACAGATAATGTTAAATCGTTAACAGAGAATGTTAATCGTTAACAGATATTATTAAATCATTAAAATATAATGTTAAATCGCTTAGAGATAAATGTAAACGTAAAAATTGAGGTGTGCTGTTAACATCATAGCAAGCAGCTATTTTAAAATTAACATCAAGGATGAGTTCGTACTGTGAAAGCGGCACACATGTAGCTTAATGGGATTACCATTGGCTCGTGCTGTGGGCATCCCAAGTTCGATTTCCATTCGAACAAAAGGTGTCTGGAAAAAGAAGTCTGATGAGGAAACGTGGTGGTTTCCGAAATAGCAGCTATAACTTCTACCGTCCAAAGCTATTGTTGTAATTTTTTCACTATTTCCAAAAATTATATGGTCTGAAACAGTTCCATTTAAATGAAAACCCATAAACAGTTTTATTTCGTTTCGATAACGTGGCGACGAAACGAAACAAAATCATTACGGTGTGTTTATTTTTTCATATTAACAAAACGAAAGGCATTAATTCGTTAATTCAGCATCTCTGATTTATAGCGCTATGTTAAATGCGCTGTACATTTCCACTCTTTACATCGTCACGATAGCCGAGTGGTTACATATTATGACTCCCTGTAAGTAAGTTGCAAATATGAAAAAAGATGTAAGATGAACAAGTTAGTGTAAAAATGCGTACTAGTTGGAATCTAGTTAACAGATGCCATTTTTCTGCCCAGGGATTTATAAAAGTTTTCTGCACATCCACACTGTACATACTTATTATTATATAATACACATACCACATATACCATATACATATGCATATTTCCTCATACCCATACTGGTCTATCCCTATGTATACATATATTTTTGTTTTTGCTTTAAATCTACTGCTTCTCGTGCGACGAGTGTATTAATAAATCATCAGCTAATCTAGTTAAGTCGTAATCTGTTTCTCCAAGCGCTTTTGCTTAGCTGTGTCTCTCTGTGTTTTCAACTACATTTATTTACGCACTCCCTCACTTTACTTCTATGGACTATCGTTCCGCTCGTAAATAGATGATTCTCCAACTTCCAGCAGCAATTGTGTGGCATAAACAATTAACGGTCCGTAGAGCGCATAGAAGAGTACTAAAGAACGTTGCATTAAAAAAAAAATAAAAAATAAAACTTATTTGAAATTTAATTGAAATGTAGTAAACAGTTAATTTGTTTTTAAGATCATTGGCTTTAAGCTGCCATACACACATGAGCCAACTAAGGCGGCCACAGTTTGTTGTAATTAGACTAATTGAATCAAAAGCACAACATATATACATAGAAACATACAACATCACGTACCTTCAGTTTCGATAAAGGGTTGAGCTTCACGAATGTTCGAGCAAAATTAAAGGACATCTCAGTATGCGCTGTTAATTTCTTAAATAAAGTATTATTCCAGAATTAAACCATTTCTTCTAAGCAATTTTATTGTGTGAAAAAAGCTACAAAAAATTCTTTATATGAGTGCTCCTTTTAATGAACTGCAGTCATAAGCTCCTATTGTTCAAATCATTTACAAAAAAGTGGTTGACGACCTGACTCCTGGACCTTAATTCCTTAATTGTTCAGCTAGACAAAGTCGTCCGCCTTTCTATTGCTCTCTACATCGGTGCGACCGGGAATCTAAAGGATGTTCAGATGTGTTTTCCCGAGATAGTCTGTTAGGCCACTTATATGTATAGTCGTTCTAATTGCCACTTGCCTGTTATCAAGAAACGTAATGGCCGTCTACTTATCACCTATAATGCTCACAATCTCTGCTTGAAGGATAGTGTTATGGTCATTAAGTTTGAAGCTACCTTCTTTATTGCCGAGGTCACAGAAAAACTTTGCTCCTGTGCATGGCTCACATTTAGACCTGTCAGTATAAATATTTGTAAATTCCTTCACAACTACTGCTAACCTTGCCTTCAGCTTCAGCCCTATCTTCGCTGTTAGGGAAAGAGCTGGTGGCGACCACGCAGCAGTAGGTTACAGTGCCGCTTTGTACATTTAGTCCAAGTTCTGTTATAATTATCTATAACTTTTAAGAGGTTAACTGTAAGTTGTAGTTAATCTGCTTGATGTCAGGGGTGATTTTTATTTATAATGCTAAATCCTAAAGATGATGGGTTTAATTGGCAAACTTTTGCCTTTCTCGCAAAAAAAGCAGACTTATGATTTTCCCGGCTTGCAGGGAATCCATGTCTCCGCACCATTTAACCCCGATAGACTATTGAAATTTTTGCTCGTTCTTAGGATAACACTTTCACATTTAGGTATATGCGGTAAGCGGTACCAGCCAAGTAAAATATAGTTGATCCAAAAACTGTGAGATTAATGCGGTGGTGTTTGCGCTATTGAAAGCTCCCTCCACTCCAATGGATTCTGCGAGGGTTTACTCTTGCCTTTTTTGACAGATAAAGGCTCTAATACTGATATATGCTGGCACCATTGTCAGACTGCCTAAGCTAAGGGGGGCAAAACATTACTTGTGGCGCCTCTTCTCAGAGCAAGTTGACAGCCTTAGTGTTAGGGCGCGGATTTGAACTTTTTATCGAATAACTATATGTAGAGGTCGCTCTTAAATTTAGAAATATGTTTAGCCAAATTATGGTTTTGGAAATTCTGTCTTAAGAAATGAGAAGTAAAAAATGTAGAAGGATCAGGATCAGCAAAATAGTCTAAATAATATTTGAATAGAAAAACCTCTTGGAGATGCTCAACTCACGAAACAATGCCATTCCGTTTTGTTAATGTAAAACATAAACTTATCGATATGATTTTTTTCGTTTCGGCGCTATGTCAACGAAGCGGTAAGAAATTGTTAATATTAATACCGCACAAATTCATCGTTAACGTTAATTCTAAAACGGCTACTCCTTGTGATTCCATTTTAAAGTTTACCATTATCTGTTAACGGTTTAACCTTGTCGGTTATCGATGTAACATTCTCTGTTAACAATTTAACATTATCTGTTAACGAATTATCTTTATCTGTTAACAGTTTAACATTATCTGTTAACGATTAACATTAACTGTTAACGAAGTAACATTATCTGTTAACAGTTTAACATTATCTGTTAACGATTAACATTAACTGTTAACGAAGTAACATTATCTGTTAACGATTTCAAATTATCTGCTAACGATTTAACCATTCTCTGTTAACGATTAAACATTGTCTGTTAACGATTTAACATTGTCTGTTAACGATTTAAAATTATCTGCTAACGATTTATCGACAGCATTTCGTTTCTGGTAAAAGCGCAATAAAAGTTATTTTTATAAGTTCTTCAACAGAATCGATTAAAATATTTTCCTCGACGTGAGATTTAGCGTTTTGATATAGCCCTGATACCATATTTTCAAATGAAAAATAAATATCAAACTCAGGAGCGCATAATATTTGATCTAAAATTAAATGAATGTCAGTTCAAAAAAACTATTTACCCTACGATATACTCGAAAACTGCCTACGCTCTTTATTTTTTTATAACAAAGAACAAAGGTGTGAAGACCAGCGAAGAAAGTACATATATTTTTCGCATAATAACGATAACAAAGTTCAATAAAACCAAAAGCAGGCGCTAGTAGATAATAATTACCCAACTGTAAATTGTAATTAACATTTGGTAAATAAGTATCATTTGTTGATAAATAGCTTTGCAAAGTGGCAAATAGCCAAAGTTGTTATGCTCTGCACAATTAACGTCTCACAAAAAAAGAAAAAAAAAAAACGTGCACACTACTTCTTAAATGAATGCAAATAAAACAGTTATAAATTAATAAGCATATGTGTATTTTTATCTCTTACTGTGAATTTTAACACCTTTTGCGTTTTACACGTTTTTAATTCGATTGGGAATATACGATGAACATACTTGTGTATATACAACTGCGATCGAAATAAAAGCAGTGACTTAAATCAGGAATGTACCTTTTCTAAAGCTTCTTTGACCACTGTCCAAAGATTTTCAGAGTACTGCGTCGGTCAGGCCGCAAACTTTATATCAAAAGTAGGATTTTGCAGAAATGAATTGCGCAATGCTGTAAATTCAGCTATAATCGCGTAAGCAATGTCTACGCCAGTAAAAAAGAAGAGGAAGAAGATTTTGTCTCCTTCGTTCATCTTGTCGACATTCTGGGGTGCCAAACAAAATAATTTCATTTACGTCGGACCATACCAGATTTGTCTCGTTTGGCTTTAACTGTAAAAATATCATTAATTAAATCTTCACAGTCACTGCTATTATTTCAAACGCAGCTGTACGTATGCTAGTGAGTAATAGCATATTTACACGCCAATAAGAGGAGGCTCTACTGGCTATTTTCAATGAATCGTAAAATAAACAAGTAAATAAATGTGCAAATACTATTAGTGGCATATACGTAAATACCTGAAGATGTACATACACGAGCATATGTATGTATGTAGATTCGCAAATATGTAAATGGTGAAACTTTTTATCGTTTTGCTTACTTTTTGTTCATTAATTAAAAATTAATGAGCAAATTTGCTAACCATGTGCTTTACAAACGCATATGTTTCTTTCTTTCGGCTTTTTAGCCTTATATTATACATACATACTGCTTAATAACTGCAGCCATGATAAAAAAATATTTATATAATGTAAACTTTCCACCTCACTGACGTACATATGTACTACAGCATCGGTAAGAAACATGTGGACGTACATTAGGCTAATGTTGAGATGAGTTAATTATTTTTATTATCGTTTTATTATTTATTATTTTTATTTTTTGTTATTTTTATTATATTATTCATATTTTTTATTATTATTACTATTGTTTTTATTATTTTTATTGCTATTATTATTGTTATTGTTATTATTATTATTATTATTATTTTATTAATATTATTCTTGTTATTATTATTATTATTATATATTATTATTGTTTTATTATTTTATTATTGTTTTATTATTATTATTATTATTATTATTATTATTATTATTATTATTATTATTATTATTATTATTATTATTGTTTTATTATTATTATTATTACATTTAAATTATTTTTATTATTAATACTACTTTATTATTATTGTTATTATTTTATTATTATTGTTATTATTTTATTATTGTTATTATTTTATTATTATTGTTTTATTATTTTATTATTATTGTTTTATTGTTTTATTATTATTGTTTTATTATTTTATTATTATTATTATTGTTTTATTATTTTATTATTATTATTATTGTTTTATTATTTTATTATTGTTTTATTATTTTATTATTATTATTATTGTTTTATTATTATTATTATTATTATTATTATTATTATTATTTTATTATTATTGTTTTATTATTTTATAATTGTTTTATTATTATTATTATTACATTTTAATTATTTTTATTATTAATACTACTTTATTATTATTATAATTATTATAATTATTATTATTATTATTATTATTATTATTATTATTATTATTATTATTATTATTATTATTATTATTATTATTATTATTATTATTATTATTATTATTATTATTATTATTATTATTATTATTATTATTATTATTATTATTATTATTATTATTATTATTATTATTATTATTATTATTATTATTATTATTATTATTATTATTATTATTATTATTATTATTATTTTTATTATTATTATTATTGTTTTATTATTATTATTATTATTATTATTTATTATTATTATTATTATTATTATTATTATTATTATTATTATTATTATTATTATTAGCATTATATTTATTATTATTATTCTTATTAATTAAAAAATGTGAGGATGGTGCGGCAATTCAAAAGAAATGCGTTTACTTTAAAGCTTAGAACACTTTTTTGAAATAATTCCAAAAGTTGAATCTTTTTGTGTACACTCGTACCACCCTAATGTAAATATCTCTTTGTGTTGCTGCGTAACTGCTTGTGGGAAAGTTGCTGTAATTGGCTTATAGCGGCGAAATAATAAACATTCGAGCAGCGGCTAGAGAATGATAGTGAAAATAAAATGTAAACTGAAAGAAAAACACAAATAATGAAAAGAAAAACTATGTTAAAATTACATTTACAACAACTTGAGACCACATTGATTGCATGTGGCGGCAACTCGGAATCGATCGACTGACCAAACTAGCAGTGTTTTTGTAATTGCTTGAGTAAACGCCGGTTTGTTGATAGAATTGTGTATGAATGTACGTGTATATGTTGCATTTTCTTTTTTTTAATTTTGCAAGATACTAGTTGTCTACTTTTTCATCATTTTCTCATGTTAGCGGCTGCTATTGTTAGACTGGAGAATCGAACTGTAAATCTTTTGCCTGGCAGCCACTGCTATACTTTTGCCAACTAATGGCACATACTAGTACTTCATTAGAACTTTTGTATACTAGTTGTGCTTT
This sequence comes from Ceratitis rosa, assembly GCA_037013455.1. Taxonomy (NCBI): domain Eukaryota; kingdom Metazoa; phylum Arthropoda; class Insecta; order Diptera; family Tephritidae; genus Ceratitis; species Ceratitis rosa. The sequence continues at coordinate 11,237,927 of JAWMAG010000012.1, forward strand.
TCACTGCATTTATTCTCTCGATTTTATGTCTTAGACTCTCATTAAGTTGAACCGAATGCAATCAATTTCTTTCAAATTTTAATGCACTTTTCACAATTTTCATTCTTAAATCGGTACACTTGCATACACATATGTATGTCTATGGAAGGGAAAGAAAAATAATCAAATTACAAAACGAATCGAAGTCATTGTCACTCGTGTATGTACTCGTATGTATATAAATATGTATACACAACATTTTCGTTGACTACATGATATTTGTATGCATGTTTGTGGTTTCATGGCAGCGGCAGCGGTAGTGGCGGTTTTAACTTAATGATTATTAATTGTATATGCATTCAGATGATACATCTACTACACAGTATCCAATTTAATTAAATTATAAGTACATGCAGCTGCATTTTTTTTTTATAAAAAGTTTATAAACAAAATTAAAAATAAAATATAATTACATATAATTAATTCAAACCACCAAAAATGAAATAAAATGATATTAAAACAAAAATAAAAATAAAAAAGAAAAAACTTACATCAAACCATATACATAAATAAAACAAAATACTATTTGAAAAAAGAAAAATAAAGTCAAAAATTTAAATAACGCAGAACTAAATAAATTGCCAATAAAATAACCTAAGCTAAAATAAAGAAAAATTTAAATAAAAAATAATTAAGGCAATAATAAAATTAAATAAAGTAAAATAAATAATAATTAAAACAAAAACAAATTAAAAAGTAAAATAACTGGAAAAACAAAAATGATAAAAATGAATAAAACAATACTAAATAAAATGAAATATATTAAATGAAAAAGTAAAATAAAATAAATAAAAAATATAATAAAATATATTAATAAAGTTAAAAAATAATAGAAAACGAATAAATTTACTGAAAATAAATAAATAAAATAAAGCAGTAGGAACAAAATTAAATTAAATTAAATAAAGTAAAATAAAAACAAATTAATAACTTAAATAAATTAAATATAACAAAATTAATTTAATTAAATCAAATTAAATAAAAAGTAAAAAAAAAATTAAATGAAATTAAATAAAATGAAACAAAAATTTAAATAAATGAAAGTTTAAATTAATCAAATTAAGTAAAAATAAAATAAAAAATGCTAAGTATTGTATAAACGTAAAATGATTTAAATTAAATTAATTTAAACTAAAACAAAAAAAATAAAAAAGTTAATTAAATTATATTAAATAAATTAAAAATAAAAAATTACGTAAAAACGTAAACTAAAATAAAAAGTGCGATAAAGAGTGAAAAAGTAAATTAAAATACAAAATATACAATAAATAAAAAAGCAAAAAGAATTAAATTAAATTAAATTAGCCCAACGAATACCGACACGAGAGGCGATATCCCCATAACGTACGAAATATCCCGAGTCATGATTGGCAAGCGTTTTCTTAAATGTCGAGATTTAAAACTGTTACTGAAGTTAAGTAATTAAAGAATTTCAAAATTTAATTGTTGGGAGAAGCAAGAATAGTTTTTTTTTGATGCTAAATAGTGGGTCTGAAAATTAAAATTGTGACACCATCGGTGAAAGGGTTCATTTAGATTATAATTTGTTTTACACGACTTGGAACATTAAAGTTTACTTCAGACAATAACCATGAACTACAAATTGATACGTTACGACGAACAAACGTCTTCCGTCGAATAAGGTTTATGACATAAAAAGTTTTACATCATCGCGATATAACAAGATATTAAATAACCGAAGCAGAATCGCGCCGAGATAGATATTAATTAAGTAGATAAAGTGTCTTTTAATATCACACATTGTGTTCTATTACATAGATACAAGGAACCCATTGGAAAAATCTTGGTTGGATGCCCAGAAGGTCTAGATTACGGATGGGATTAACCCTATCGAATGCTTTACTAAAGTCGGTGTAAAAGAAAATAATAAAAATTCCAATAAATTAAAATACCAAAGTTAATTAAACTATATTAAACAAATTAAAAAAGTTAAAGAAATAAAAAATTAAATTATATTAAATTAAACTAAAATATATAAAACACAAAAAAATATAAAATTGTTAAATATCGTAATAAAGTAAAAGAAAGTAAAAAAATTAGAAAAGTAAAATAAAATACAAAATAAAAAATTCCACAAAATTATAGTCGGGCAAAATTAAGTAAACTAATAAATTATAAAATAAAATAAATGAATAACATAAAATATAAATATAAATAAAAAATTAAAAATAAAAATATTAAATAAAATAAAAAAGAATAAAACTTAAATAAAACAATAAAAATAAGAAAAAATTAAATGAAATAAAATAAAATGAAACAAAAATAAAAAATTAAATAAAATAAATTAATAATATGAAATATAAATATAAATACCGAAAATAAATCGAAACAAAAAAAATAAAATAAAATAAAAATAACTTAAATCAAAATAAAACAAAAACAAAAAAATAACAGAATAAAATAAAACTAAATAAAATAAAAAAAAAAAAAACAAAATAAAAAAAATATAATAAAAAAATATAATAAAAAATAACTTAAAATAAAATAAAACAAAATAAAATAAAATAAAAAAATGAAATAAAATAAAATAAAAAATGAAAAAGAAATGAGATAAGAAAATAAAATTAAATTAAAAGAAAACATACAATAAAACAAATAAAAAAATAACAGAAAAAATAAAACAAAAGTAAAAAAAAATAAAATTAATAGAAATGAAATGAAATGATATAAAATAAAACAAAACAAAAACAAAAAAATATCATATGCATATATATACATAAAATAAAACAGAATAAAGAAAAATGAAATAAAAAATAAATAAATAAAGAATTAAAAAAATTAAATTAAACAAATGAGATAAAATACAATAAAAAAAAACATATTAAGTAAAGTAAAATAAAATTAAACGAATTAATAGGTAAGATGCTTTTTTTACATTATACGCATGATGGCTTATATTTATCTGACATTCACAGAATACCTTAATTCCTTGTAGGACCCATTTTAGTATATTTTGAAAGATTATAAAAATATGTTAAAATATTATTCTTCCTCCTCCATATTTTGTATCTGAACTACTTGTGCGTAAAAATTTACACATTCTCAACCTTGACAAATTAATTTTGAATATATGTATATACACTTGTATGTATTGTAAGTACGTACATAGGTATCGCTCGTCAAATGTTGGTGCGTCTGTTAACGATGATTAAACGTCAAAACACTCCTAAGAAACTCGTAGGAAAACTTTGGCAATCGAGACTGCTAAACATAAAGACAAACACTCAAATACATTGTTTATGTACGTAAGTTTGTTCATGCATTTTCCTGGCTGTCCCCAAACAACTTTTGATAATTGCAAAAGTAAATTTTGCACATACATACACACATACATATGTATATCCACACTAATGTTTGTAAGAAAAATTTCATATCAAAGAATTTAATCAGATTTAATATGAAATTAAATAAAGTGAACCCGAAATATATGAGAATCAAAAGTGCTAAGCATTATTGGTTGCCATGCAATTTTATTTTGTATATTTTGGTTTTGTCGCCTACGCTCGCTCATTATTTCACGTTTATTTTTGGCATTGAGCCAATTGAGGGGAGAGAAAGAAAATAAAACGTGAAAAATTTTTGAAATTGTGTATTGGAGAAATCCCGCTGGTCTTAGAAACATGCAATGGAAAGTAGGCCCATGTTTATTTTCTTAGCTCTGTTAGGCCAATTGTAATTTTATCAACAGAGCAATTAAAATCTAATGTTTGAATGAAAACGTAGAAACAGCGTTCGAAGTATTGATTGGATAAAATAATGAGCTCTAAAACCGCATGATGGAACTAATGTTTTCCATTGAAATATTTTTCAACTCATTTTTGAGTGTGTAATGAAATGCTTACAAAGCATTTTTTAATTTAAACAATACAAGTTTTCGAAATGCTACATTATTTGATATACTCTGCGTGCTCGTTTTACTGGGTTATTTGATAATTAAACTCAGAAATTTATAAAAAAAAATGTTATCGGTGTTGACAAATCAATTTTGAAGTGAATGAACCGCTATAATGTATATTCAAAGCTGGAGTACTCACAAAAGTGTAATACACGTATAAATAATCTCCGAAAATAGAGTAGATTCAAATGAAAATATCGCTAAAATATTTGAAAGGCAATATTTAAAAACAAAAAAAAAAAATATCGAGCCGAACCGACATATTTCAATTCTCTATCAGCACAACCGTTAACCTTATTAAAAATATCTATATCGAATGAAGCGATTTTCGGCCGAGCTCCTCCTCCTTCTCCAATTTGTGGTTTTGCGTCTTGATGTTTTCCCAACAAATTGAGGGACCTAAAATCAGCCACCGAACGGCTGACGCTTTTTTATGAGGAGCTTTTTAATTGCATATCAGAAATACACTCGGAGGGGTGGACATTCCCTGCCGAGGGGCGACCGCAATTAGCAAATTTAACTTAATTTTTTATTTAAATAAATTTTCTATAACTTTTGGATGTTGGTCGTACCAGGATTTGAACCCGGGCCTCGTAATATACTTAGTAAAATTTAAATCTTCTTTGATCAGTATTTTCTTTATATAAATACTCTATGGGTAGTGATGCCACCTATTTTAAAACTTTAATGCAATTAAAAGTACAAGTGATAAAGGTTAGTTATATGGGAAATAAGTCTATTTCTAGACCGGTTTGGTGCCTGAAAGTAAACGACTAAATATACTAAGTTCCACGCTACAAGGTCGTTGTGGATAGTGAAATTGCTGATGAGATTGCCTAAGTGTCATTCGTTTTCCTAGAGAACCAGGATATACAAAATACAAAAGTCGCTAAATCCGATCAATAATAAAAGCTCCGAAAAAGCTGGATCAAAATGAGATGAACAGTATTATAGCAATAGCAACCAACGAAACCCCCATTTATCGTTTAAACGTTCACTAAGGACTACAGGACAGTTCTTGGTCTAATGATGGACCACATTAGTAGCAGTGAGACGTTAACACATGTTCTGTTTCTGTTTGACCTTATCCAGAACGTGTCTAAGATACCTCGTAGCTTCGCAGTTTAAATGACTAGAAGAGGCGTCAAAATCGGATATTAAAGCCCTCTCGAACTTCTTGAAAGCCGTCGACGTACAACGACTACTTTAGATCGGACCTCTATCTGAGACTACAAGGATTCATATGTAAAGAAAATCAGCCGGTAAGTGTAACATTTCAACGTTTACAAATCGTTCAACTTTAATACGAAAATTTAAGTTCTGTTAAAAATATGTTTCGCGCACTTCGCCCAACTTGTGATCAACATAATCGGGGTACTGAGCGTTCTATTCGCCACACCATCACCCATCTTCAGACCCAACAACCATAATTGGATAATATTCAACCCAATAGACCACGTCCAGCACGCAATGAAGAAAATATAGCGGCCGTAGCTGAGAGTGTACACGAGGATCGTGGAGAGTCGGTTCGGCGTCGTATGCAGCAATTCGAACTGACATATGAAACGACTCGGCGCTTTTTACGTCGAAATCTTAAAGCTGAAAGCGTACAAAATACAGCTGGTTCAAAAGTTGAAGCCGCTGGACCTTCTCTATGGGCGCTTGAAAAGTTCCAAGAAGATCCAACGTTTTCTAGCAAAGTTTTGTTCAGTGTGCGGCTCATTTCTGACTCAATGGGTATGTAAACAAGCAAAATTGCCACATTTGGAACGAAGAACAACCTGAAGAGATGTAAGAGCTGCCATTTCATCTATAAAAAAACCGGTTTGGTGTGGTTTGTGAACCGTTGGAATCATCGGTCCGTATTTCTTCAAAAATGATACCGGTGAGATCGTAACCGTCAAAGGCGACTGTTATCGCGCCATTATATTATAACCGGCTGTTTAGTGCCTGAAATTAAAGCTCGTGATTTCGGCGAAATTTAGTTTCAACAAATCGGCGCCCCTTCCCACACATCGCATTAATCATTGGATTTATTGAGAGAACACTTCGGTGAGCAGATAATTTCAAGTTTTGAGCCGATCGATTGGCCACCGAGTTCGTCTGATATCACACTATCTTGGACTATTCAGTACAATTGAAGAAATTAATTATTAGCGATTACAAGAATGGTTTGTCTCAAAAGGAGGTTTGTAAAAAGTTTAGCATAAATAAGTCGACGTTAAGTTTTATTATAAGCAAATTCAAAACAACTGGAATTGTAGAAACTTATCATCGTGGAGGGCGGCTTAAAGCTACAACCAGATGAGATGACTTCAAGATACTTTTAGAAGTAAAAAAGTGTGAAGAGAAGTCAGCCACAAGCGTTGGTAAAGGTTATAGTAGTAGAAAGCTATAGGGCAGCCAAATGGCCATTTATTTAAAAAAAAAAAATGCTAAAACATTTGTAGTTTGCTAGAGAGCATTCCTACTGGTCCGTGAAACGACGAAACATTATTTTTTCCTACGAATCAAAATTTAATTTAAAATGTTCGGACGTAACGAGAAGAGTTCGCTGATCAAAATATAAGCGGTTAGAATTCGATACTGTCAAGGTACGGTTAAGCATGTCGGAGGTAGTATTATGGTGTGGGGATGTTTTCCGGCTTTATTGTTAGACCTCTCCATCAAATAAATGGCATAATGGATCGGTTCATGTACAATGATATTCTTGAAAACGTGGAATGGAATATGACACTTTCATAGTCATTTTAATACGAGAGTCTTTGGGATGTATTATAGGAAAATGGATAGAATAGGTGTAAACAGAAACAAAAACAAATTATATGAAGCCGCAAAACAAGCCTGGTTAAACATTTCCCTGAAAGTCATTGACAATCTTATTGCTTCAATGCCGAAGAGATGCAGTGACGTCATGAAAAATAATTGTTATGCTATAAAATATTAATTAATTGTAATAATTTCAATAATAATTCCTTTTGTCGCACCAGTTATTGCATATGTTGTCATGAAGTCAATCATTTTCTAAAAAAAATTATATTTTAATTAAACAAATAGTTTCTCTTGATTTCTATGCAACTTGTTTATATTTAAAATGATAAATGCGAGAATATGCGACGATAATACCAATCATATGTTTTAGTCCAATGCGTTTTGTCCGACACTGTACGTACGTGTATGTATGTATGTAAAAAAAAGAATCCAAGTCCTTTAAATGCGTACAAAAATCAGAACACAATACCAGGTGTGTTTGTTGAAGTTTGCCGGTTTTACTAGTAGATGTCGCTAGCAATATGTATAAATTTCTATGATTTGGCGTGTATGTAATTTTTTTCTATTGACATTAACCTACAAAAATACGCAAGTCACATTCCGCCAAAATAATAGCGTCATATTTGTTTACCTCAGTGAATATGTTGAGTTTCGTTCCAAGTAAATCGCATTTGGGGCATTCGTTGCTTTTCTTATTTCATCAAAAGAAAAAAGCAGCTGAAGCTGGTAGAAAGTTATGGTGAACATGCTGCAGTGATTAGAACATGTGAGACATGGTTTCGTCAATTTAAAAGTGGAGATTTCGATTTGACAAACAATGAACATCCTGGTGCAGCGAAAAAGTTCGAAGACGAGGAATTGCATGTTGATCCAACCCAATCGCAACAAAAATTTGCCAACGTTTAAAAGCCATGGGAAAGATCCAAAAGTATGCAAAATGGGTGCCACACCAGCTGAACGAAAGACAAATGGAAAATCGAAAAAACGTTTGTGAAATGCTGCTTCAACGATTCGAAACGAAATCTTTTCTGCATCGAATTGTCACGGGGGACGAAAAATGGATTTATTTTGAGAACCCGAAGCGTAAAAAATCATAGCTTTCCCCTGGTGAAGCTGGCCCATCGACTGCAAGGCCAAATCGCTTTGACCGTAAGACAATGCTCTGTGTTTGGTGGGACCAGTGTGGTGTGGTGTACTACGAGTTGTTAAAACCTGGTGAAACGGTGAACACGGATCGCTACCGACAACAAGTGATCAATTTGAATCATGCGTTGATCGAAAAACGGTTGGAATGGGCCCGGAGACATGGCAAAGTTATCTTGCAACATGACAACGCGCCGTCTCCTACCGCTAAACAGGTGAAAGACACATTAAAAACACTTAGTTGGGAAATATTATCGCACCCGCCGTACTCTCCAGACCTCGCTCCGTCCGACTGTTACCTTTTCGCATCGATGGGACACTCCCTTGCAGAGTAGTGCTTCGCTAATTTTGAAGAAGTCGAAAAATGACTCGTCGAATGGTTTACCTCGAAAGAGAAAAAGTTTTTTTGGAATGGTATCCATAATATGCCTGAGAGATGGGCGAAATGTGTAGAAACCAATGGTCAATACTTTGAATAAAAAAATATTGAAATTCCTCTGAAAATTAAGTGTTTTCTTTAACGAAAAATCCGGCAAATTTTAACTAACACACCAACCAAACACTGCATGCATACATATGCACATATAGGTATATTATATGTTATTGTTTGTTGTTGTTGACATGACAGCCATATCGACTTAAAAACAAAATAAATATTTAGGTACATATATTGTGTCCATAGCGTGCGTGAGTGAGTAGATGATTCGCGGAACGCTTAGTTGGTCTGTTGCTTGGCTGCTTAGTGGTTGCAAGCTTTTGATTTTTTCCCTCTGCATTAGGCATGCATGGCTTTGTGGTTTCATGAGCTGATATGGAAATATACGTTATATGGTCTGTATGTATACCTATGTATACGCTTGCATGCATATGTCAAATAAAATTTGTGAAAAATTGTATAATATGTTCACTCAGCCATAACATAATAAAGCATATATACGAGTATGTATGTAAATAAATGGGTGTGTGCTGCTGGTTAGAATGCATACAAGTGTATACTCGTACATACATACATATATTATGGACAAAAAAATGCTTAACATGCAACACAATCAATCAAATCAATCACAAATATAAAGCCAACAATGTTTGCATATGTGGAAACTGAGCAACAACATATGCACATACATAAATATAAGTGTATATAAAAAAATTGTTATATATATTTTGTTAAAAAAAAAATTACTTAGCTTCATAGCAACACAACACTCAACACTAACAGCGCAAGTCAGCGCTGAAGCAAGGCTGGAGGTGATAAAGTGAAGAGAAGGATTTAGGCGGGCACCGTTGTTGAAGTATGAATGTGAAATAGAGTTCACAACAGTTGCGCAGGGTTTAGATGTGCAACAGATGCAATCGATTGTGAAAAATAAATTGCAATATAACCTTTGCCATGGTTATAGCCGCGAGCAGCTTTGCATTGGTGGAAAAAAATATCAAATTTATTCATGCGAGCAGAATAGAAAATGTAATAATGCGAAATAAAGGAATGTTAAATAAACAAAATACTGTTATGTTTTGATGCAAACTGTAAAAACAAACATACCAAAAAAAATAAAAAATATAAAAATAATTTTTATTGTTATTCGTAATCTTTGTCCTTTTTTGTCTTCTCTACATAATCGCCATTGATTTCAATGCATTTCTTAAGCCAATAGATCCACTTCTGAAAACAGTCTTAAAAATCTTGCTTTTTTTCTCTTTTTTTGTTTGGAAATAACCAGAAATCGCAAGGTGTTGCTCCTTTTGGGCTCCATACCATGGACTGCTGTTTGATTTCTGAATCGTACTTATAGAACCAAGATTCGTCACCAGTAACGACTTTACTAAAGTTGCTAGGAAAAATTGAACAAAACGCACTCGAGCCTCTTTTTGGGTCTCATTTAAAATTCGTGGTACCCATCGAGCCGTGGCATTCAGACCATTCTTGTGTCAAAAGAAAATTTCAAAATAGTTGAATCGACTTTTCACTCCAATCATTTCTGCTAGCTGTTCCTTCTTTAGTCGAGCATCGTCGGGGATAATTGTTTCAACTTTTCTACTTGGTTCTGGCATGGTCACTTCGGTGCTCCTGTTCGGCCTCGGTTCGTCTTCAAGGGATTCATTTGTTTAAATAAACTGTGTTGGGCTTTTCGCTGACAAGAGGCGCCTTATACCAATGGCATCTTCTCTCATTATGGTCGCAACTGATTTTCTTCGATTAGTATGGGGCTTTATAAACCTTTTATTTACTCTAATTATGAGTCACTAAACACACTACGATCCTAACCATCCCGGAACAAGTCTCTCACTTCGCGTACATAAAATCGCTACCTAGTAGGATTTTTAGAATGAAAAGAATAAATATTTGATGTCTTTAGCTGAGAGAGTCTAGTCAATACCCGCTTGCGGAGCGAAAAATAATTATGTTTAGTCTGGGAAAAAGTAGTCCATTTGCAATATATGACTTTAGTGATCTGTCTCTCGGGATCTGTAAGTGCGATTGGATTATCCTAGATGTCATTAGAGAGATAATATTTTGTACTTCAAAAGACTAACAAGAATCGTGCTTGTGTTCCTTGCACTGTAACAGCCACACAATTTTACAATTTTACACAATTTTTGTTTCGTCGATTTCGTTCCGATAGTTTTGATGAAAAAGATGCTCCACAGTGGGGAAGGTCAATTGTCGAGAAAGTCGATAAAATAATGGAAATCGTCGAGTCTGACCGTCAGGCGAGCACTTTTTCAATTGTTCAGAAGCAAAAGGTTGCCAATAAAAAAAAAAAAAAAACCAATGCTACATGAGTTAAGGTGAAAAAACCTCACAGACTAAATTTCAAGTAGCGAATCGCTGCTGAATCGCAACAAACTCGACCCGTTTCTGAAGTGGATGGTGACTAGATGCCAAGTGATGAATATTCAAACAAAAACAATCGTAGTCGAAAGGCAGTGAGCCGGCAGAAACGGTCTCTAAGCCGGGATTGACGGCCAGGAAGGGTTTTTTGTGTGTTTGGTGAGGAAACATCCACTATGAGCTAAGCAATCGCCCAGAACTGCCCAACTTTGGCCAACAGGAAGGGAATTGTTGTTTCAACAGGACAACGCTAGGCCGCACACATCCACGTTATAGTCCCGATCTCGCAACCAAGTGCATTGCTTTTTCAGTTAGTGCTAATTTTCAAAAGTAAATGTCAAATATATGATTTTACACTGTTTTTTTGAAGGAAGAAATACCGTTCAAATAAAGAAATGAATTCAAAAGTGACGGACGGTGTTACCATCTCACACCAGAAAACATTTAAAAAAGAAAAAGAAATCCACAACATCATTGAAGTTCCGTGAGTTGGCTATCATCGTAAAAAGAGCTACGTGCAGGGTTTATAAACCAAGAGCAATTGACTATGAGAAAGCTCTGTTCAAAGTGGCTACCGCCTTTACTCACTGTTGACCAAAAACAACAACCTCTTAATGATTCTGAGAAGCATTTGGTACACGGATCCCTCACTTAACTTCGGAATCAATTCGATCGTCACTTGAATGAACAGGAAGAACTGTTAAACTTCGGCTAAGAGAGTGGTGGTCTCGATATTTGGGAAGATAAATTACGTTAATAGTGAATAAATATTACATTTGATTCGCCAGATTTGCCTACCAGCGAAAACTGGTTGCATACAGACTTTAAAAAATGATGACCAGTAAAAAATGCCCTTCGAGTGAAGAGATCATGGGTAAAACCGTGTCCTATTTTGAGGCAAAAGATGAATCGTTCTACAAAAGAGGTATGGAAATGTTAGACCGATAATGGAATAATTCATGTGGCTCTTATTTGAGATTACATCGATGGATGAAACAAATTTTTAGTCAGAAAAAATCAAATTTTTTTTAATAAGCACTGACTTAAGGGTAAAGAAAGATGCAGTTAATCTAAAATATTAAACTCCTCCATATATTATTGACCTATTTATAAATTTGTAATAATGTGCTTACAATATCTGGGATCAACAAATTGCAGAGATAGTGAGCGATTAGTCGCTACTCAAAATCCTACACGAAAATGTAAATACGATATAATTGCCTCTAAATTAACCAAAGGTCCATTACTTTGCTCTACACTTGTGTGAACAATGATGGATTCCAAGTCCACTTTCTTAATCTAGGCAAAGAGGTACTTGCTTACCAAATTTCAAACAAATCGAACCACAATTAAGATTTCACGGAATAATTCGGCCTCAAATCCGCTCGCCGGAAGAAGAGGTGGTCCTTAGCTTATTTTCAAACAAAAACGATAAATATGATTTTTTTTTCGAAATTTTATAATCAGACGGGTGGCAACACTTTCAATAAAATCCAAACTACACAGGAACTCTCTCCGGGTTTCAATGAAGTTCTCTTGAAAAGTTAAAGAGAATCGGCTGCGTGGTTTTAGGTTATATGGGCTACATAAATGCATATCGATATATGTATGTACATATGTACATAGATATATCCTCTATTATATACATACTTAGATAGTTACAGGGGTTTAGATAAATATATGTACATATGTATGCATGTAAATTACTCATGTTTTGGCATATTACACATTATTATTGATATAAATATGTATATGATGATTAAAAAACAATTTCCAGTATAACGGTTGTGTTGACTGATCGCTAATAATAAATATAAAATAACAGAAGCAATAATCACACTGGCTCCCATCATGCGGCAATAAATAATAAATTAATGATAATAAAGACGTAATCACACATACATACATATATGCGGGTATACACGTACAGTCTGCGAAAAAAAGAAAATTAGTATATATGTATATGTAGTTATGTATGTAAGTAAATACATATGTATATTTCTTTGCTAATGTGAATTTGTAATCAGTGTATGTATGTATGTATGTATGTATGTTAATTAATTGCTTATTTCACTTTCAGCCAATGTAAATTAAACTCTGTTCGCTCAGACGTACAATTTTGATTTGAGACCAATCGACTAGAAAGGCTGCGATGTGAACATTAGACGAACTATATGCACATACTCGAACATATAGATACATATCTGTATGTATGTTTGTATATGATTGTAAGTTTGACGATAGACGATCGCAAGTAAGATTTTAATGGAAAATAAAAATAAAATACCGCATATACATATGTACGTACATATGTATGTTGCTCTACCCACACAAACACTGTACTAACGATCACGACATTTCATCAATTGCCAACAACAATGATGACTAACAATTTATGCAATTTATGTATGCGAAAGTCACAGCCAAGACGACAATAATTTCAAGCCTTCATCATGATACTGTTGTTGATAATGATGATGATGATGATGATGACGATGACGATGACGATAATGGCGCTGCTGACAATATTGGTGACGACAAAAGACCAGAGTAACTTGATAAACACGTCACAGAGTGTTTAAATAAAAGCATTGAAGTTGGCAGTTTTCAGCTACAACGAGCCAATAATAATGAAGTGCACTTTTCTGCTCCGAACTCGTGAGGTCTCGGTCGCATGTGAGTGAGATGATTTGAGCTGCTTTCTTTGCGTACCCGTTCGCTCTATCCACATACTCGTACATACAGACAGCTCGTCTCTGCATATCTGATAAACGGTTCACGTTTGCATATTATTATAATTATTTAACTTTGTTGTGTGTTTAACACGACTTGTCTTGATTTTCTAGTCAAGTCGTCAGTTGGTGAGCTGCTGTCACTTTAGTTTCAACAAATATACAGATTCTGTGCAAAATTTTCTCGTGAAATGTCTGACTTTCTAACTGCTTTTTGTCTTAAGCGTTTGCCTTTGTTTATAGTTAAAACTTAAAAATTACTAATAAATTTTTTTATAATTGATTTTTAAACAATTCACTTGAAGTTGGGTTCAGTCAAAAACACAATTTCTCAAACCAAATAGTATTCATCAAAGGATATACGAAGGGATTATAATTCTTCATGTATTTATGCGTAATCTTTGTCCTTTTTTATCTTCCTTACATAATCACCATTGATTTCAATGCATTTCTTAAGCCTACAGATCCACTTCTGAAAACAGTCTTCAGTCTCCCTGGGAGGCAACATGCGTACTCTAAGGGTAATTCTGTCGATAGAGGTCTGCATGGTTTAGTCGTATGCATCGAAAAAGGACTTTCCTTGAAGGAATAAACGCTTGGTATCTTTCTCGACATTCAGGTGGCTTTCAGCAACATTCTTCCGGTATACGTAGTAGGGGCTCTTCAAGTATTGAATCTTCAACAGCCCATGGTGAAAAACAGCATAATCTTTGCAGAGATCACCAGACACACTACAAGAGGCACCCCTCAAGGATGAGTTTTATAGTCTAGACCAGTTCTCCATTAACATAACGACTGGCATAATAACAGGCCACTGTTTAATTGGGCTTCACGGTAAAAGGATGGGCTCTAATTAATTAATTTTGCCGCAGCTGTAAGGGACGAAGAAGGGGAGGAGACCATCGAACACTATCTCTGTCACTCTTAAGCTTGCGCGAAACAAGTTACTTGGAAAACATTTCTTCGACTGTCTCGCTGAGAAAGACTCATTGGCTTTATAAGGCACAAAAATGGTTCGATCTTTTGAGACGGTTAAGGCAGGAGCCTCATCGGTATTACAATGGGCCTATTGACCTAAGCGCACTGATAGTGACCAGCAGCCGCATCAACTCAACTCAACTCAAGCAAAAATCATATTGAATTTTAAGTTAATCAAACCATTTAAATTATTTTTTCGAATAGGTCGGACCATGGAGAAGTTCCCGGAAAGTTTTTCTCTTGCAAACCTTTCCCGAAACCACACAAACGAACTGCCAAATTTTCAGTATAATCTAGGTGTGGTTTCGGAGATTATAGAAATCAAACCTACAAAAAAAATATTTTTATAAATAATAAATAGATAGAAGATATATGCAGATAAATGAAGAAGTAATTTTTTTTTTTGAAATTTATATATCAAAATTCTCGTTATGACAGTTCTGGTCGCTCTTGTATCGACAATAATTAATTTGATATTATTTTTAATACGCATGTATACATACATATGTATGCATGTACATGTATATCGCAAATGTTTGCATTTGTTATCTAACAAAGAAGAATTTCTTATCTTAAACGCCATAATCAACATCATTTGTCCTCCACCAGCACCCCGCGACACTCTCCGACAAAATCAAATAGACAGTCACTTCCTCCCAAAGAGACAAACAACCACTTGTAGAACAACAACCGACATTGTCATTAACATCGAACGTTAAAAAAATCTATATGCACATACATATGAAGCTCATCATTCATACGGTAATCAGCGTTCATTCGACAACCAAAGCGCCATACGGTACATCATAATCGCCTGATTTGTGCATGAAATCCGTATTTTTATTGAATGCACACTTTGCAATGTAAATATGTTTGTATGTACGTATGCTAAGGTCTGCTGCACTTGTATGTATGTATCTATGTATGTGTGCAGGCGTAGAATTTAAGGTCAATGCGCTTATAAAAACACATTTCGATTATATTTCTCTTCGCTTCAATTCATCTCATTACACTTCGGTTCAGTTCGTTAGCATTCGATTCGATCAGCGGTGATTTTTTGTGTATTTTGTTGTTGTTGTTGTAATTAAAATAAAAATTGTAAGTTTTAGTTAATGACAAACCATAAGAAAGAGAAAGCAATAATAATGACGCACTGTAAGTTCGGTACTCTCGGTTCAGCATGTTTGAGATGAACGTACATATATATATATTTATGTACATATGTGTATGTGGGTGTGCACGTGCACGTGAATTAATTTCGAACAAATTTTAGGGGGAAAAACATTTTCGGTAAATCTTACCATAAACGGCAGAACCGGTAGTGGATATGCCGTATATACGTATGTACACACATATATATGTATGTACACTCATTCAAATGGATATTTACACGTTTGAACGCACCGCAACTAAACCAATTGACACGCTTTAATTAAAAAATTCTTCGCCTCGCACACGCTTATTTATTTCACTTTCTTTGTTCTACAGTTTTGGCAGTCATGAAATAATTAAATTATCGACAGGTGCAATAGTTGGGAGTAGAAAATGTATTGTAAACTGATTCGACACAACAACAACAAATGAATAGCAGTTTGTTAAGAGAACACGCTTAACCGTGTAAGGTCATCGTTGTTGTTGTATTGTAAAGGTTCGATTCGACGAACCGTTTTACAAGAATTTTAAACTACCTGACCTCGAAGAGGTCTCGTTGCAAAGGGTAGAAGTTTAGCTAAAGTATCGTGTTGCCAATATGGCAACTATAAAATCCCGAATCACGAATCAGTTTTTATTTTGGTTTATTCAGCTAACCTTTGTAAGTAACGGCATAAAATAATAAAGGTATGCGGATATAGATCAATTTAAACATATATATCTTCTTTATAGGCGTTGACACCACTTACGCTGTTTGGCGCCACTTGGCAATACCAAGTACAGCCCGGTTCTTCTCTTCTTGGTCTTTCGAATGGAGTGGAGGTCTTCCTCAGCATCCACTACTTCCACCAGCGGTTACTGCATCGAACACTTTCAGGCTGGAGTATTTTTATCCATCCGGACCTCATGACCTAGATAAATCTTACGCAAAACCTTTGTCTAAAAAGCTCTTAACGCCGACTAATCAGGTTTTGTCATCGTCCATGCTTCCCCACTATATAGCGGGACGGGAACGATAAACGAGTTGTAGAGTTTGGTTTTCGTTCGTCGGGAGAGGACTTTAGCTTTCAATTGCCTACTAAGTTCAAAGTAGCACCTGTTGGCAAGAATCATTCTGCGCTGGATTTTAAGGCTAACATTATTGTGAGTGCTGATAATGATCAACAGTGACGTGAGAGCCGAACCGCGAATACCATGACTGTATGTTTGACGACAGGAGATATTTCGTCTTGTCCTCGTTCACTACCAGATCCATATTCTTCGCTTCCTTATCCAATCTGGAGAAAGCAGAACTTACGGCGCGGTTGTTGAGGCCAATAATGTCATTATCATCGGCGTACGCCAGCCACAGCAAATTAAAAAATTCACACGATAAGGTATCGCCCTGTCTGAAACCTCGTTTGGTATCGAACGGCTTGGAGAGGTCCTTCCCGATCCTGACGGAGCTTTTAGTGTTCGTAACGTCAGTTTACATAGCTGTATAAGTTTTGAGGCATATAGCCAGCTCGAAGGCGGCTTTAAAATCGACGAAAAGGTGGTGGGTGTCGATCTTCTTTTCACGATTACTTTCCAAGGTCTGGCTCATGGTGAGTATCTGGTCAGTGGTCGATTTTCCACCTCTGAAGTCACCTTGATAAGGTCCAATCAGTTTTTTGACGGTGGGCTTTAGTCTTTCACACAATGCGATATTACGGAGACTTATCCCACGATAATTGGCGCAGACTGCCGGGTCCCTTTTTTATGGATTGGGCAGACCAGACTTAGATTCCAATCGTGGGGCACGCTTTCGTCCGACCATATTCTGCAAAGAAGCTGATGCATGCACCTTGTTAGCTCTTCACCGCCATGTTTAAATAGTTCTGCCGGTAGGCCGCCAGCTCCAGCCGCTTTGTTGGTTTTAAGCGGGCGATTTCTATTCGAACGTCTTCATGGTCAGATAATGGAATGGGTTCGCCATCTTCTGGTGTTCCATTTTCACTGCCATTCAGTTGACTGGAGATGTGTTCCCTCCATAAATTCAGTAAACTCTGGGCATCAGTAACTAGATCACCTCCTTGCACCAAATAAGAGTCTGCTTCGGTCTTGGAACCTTCTGAAAGTCGCCGTATATTTTTGTAAAATTTTCGAGCATTATTCTTCTCGGGCAACTTCTCAAGCTCCTTATACTTACGCATCTCGACCTCTTTCTTTTTTTTGGTTGCAGATGATTCCGCACGTGTAATGGTCGATCGCAAGGTTGTGAGGTAAGCAGTCTGTTTTCTCTCCATCGTGGCACGGCAGTCCTCATCGCACCAGCTGTTTCTCGACCTTTTCGAAAACCAATACTTTCGTTTGCAGCAGGCCGCAGTCAACAGGAATCGGACTACTAGAAAGTGTTGCACTCATCGAATCAATCTGTGGACTTATTGAAGTTATTATTATAAATAGCAACGAGTTTCTAATGTTCGGTTCCACTCGGACTTAATGATGTTCTATGGATAACTAGGTTTCCTTATGAGATCTAAAGTCATGGTATATTTGATCCTTTCTCCAAAAGAAGTAATAATGAACGCGGTTTATAAATACAAACTTTTGAATTATCAAAGCAAATTTCATTTATCACATATTTTTTATAAATAAATATTTCCAAATTTTTATAGTCAAAAATAGAAATAGTATCTAATCAGACACTTTATTATTCTTTTTCTTCTTTTTCAGGCGTGACAATGCGCGAGAAGAAGGGTGGCGCATTGCAGAAGCTCAAAAAGAGGCTATCGCACAGCTTTGGCAGATTAAGTAAGTACACAATATTGTAATATTTAATATATTAAATTGTATTTTAATAAATATAGATAATAACAAAAGTGGTAATCGCGAAAGCTTTCGATATTTATAGACTCTCCGGAGATAATACAGCACAAAATGATGCCAAGCCGTTTTATTAATTCATGGCTCACACCAGTAGTTTTAGCAGATTTCTGTTAGTGGTATTACCTGAGCCTTGCATTGGAATGTCTTCCAGTGATGCCAATTCGACCCTGAACTCTTCTTGAATAAATGACTTCCTTACTGCCAGTAAAATCTTATCTTGATGTTTCACGGATCGGCCACTTTTTAATAGGCAGCCGATAATTTCTATTCTCAATTTCGGCTCTAAAAAAAACTGCAGACTCTTTTGCAAAAATTATTTTAAGTGGTCTATAATTTCCCCAAACTACGGAAGTTCCATAAATCGATTGAAATACAAATAAAAAACAAATGCTCATCTATTGGATTGCTTCAAAAGAAACCTGGAATACAGTCGACGTTGAAAACAGCTTGTGACTATTTAATTGTATTTTTGTTTGTCAAATTCCGTTCGGCAGGCTTTTCACTCGAAAGATAAGCCACGTTCTGGTCGGCAAAATGAAGATGATGATGATGATATCAAGGCTGTAATCGAATCGGACCGTCATGCAACCGAGCGTGAGATTGGAGAGAGGTTAAGTATACCAAAATCAACCGTTCATAATCATATATGATGTCTTCGATTGGTAAAAAACTTGATATTTGGGTTTCCATATGAATTGAAAGAAATTCATTTAACAAGCCGCTTCAACGCTTGTGATATGCATCTTAAACGCAATGAATATGATCCGTTTTTGAAGCAAATCATAACTGGAGATGAAAAATGGATTGTTTACAATAACGCCTATCGAAAGTGATCATGGTCCAAGCATGATGAAGCGCCACAAACCACTTCAAATACTGATATGGACCAAAAGAAGATTATGCTGTCGGTTTGGTCGGATTGGAAGGGTGTGGTATATTTTGCGCTGCTTCCAAGGAACCAAACGATTAATTCGTATGTCTACTGTGAACAACTGGACAAATTGAATACATCCATCAACGAGAATCGGCCAGAATTGGTCAATCGTAAAGGTGTCATATTCCACCAGGACAATGCTGGACCGCACACATCATTGATCACTCGCCAAAAACTGAGAGATCTTGGTTGGGAATTAATGATGTATCCACCATATAGTCCTGACCTTGCACCGTCAGACTACCATTTGTTTCCATTTATGCAGAACTCATTAAATGGTAAAACTTCCGAAAATAACGAGGCTATAAAATCGAACTTGGCTCAGTTCTTTGCGGATAAAGGTCAGAAGTTCTATGAGCGTGGAATAATGATGTTGCGTAAGGTCATCCAACAAAATGTAATTTACATATTTGATTAAAGTTCATTATAAAATTTAAAAAAGTTTATTTAGATACTTTCTTTTGGGGCAACCCAATATCATTTTTAATTTGGAATTTCTAAAACTTTGGCGATAGGTAGAATGCCCCGAACTTCCGTCGCAACCCCATTCGGAGGAAAGGCACAAAGTTTCATATTTGCGGTCTTCAAATGTCATTTGGTTAAAAGTGCTAGGATGGTCTTCAGTAATTTGGGTTCTGTTGGTTTCGATTGTACTACGCTCTCCAGATTTGTACAAACTGCTACATGTTGCTTTAATAATCTCATTGCAGACATTGCTTTCGATGATTTTCGCAACTTTCTGTTTTCTACCGACATTTGTGCTTTTCTTTGGGGATAAGAAACAATGTGTTCCTTTAACCAAGCTTCGTTGTTTATCCCTATTCGATTGTCTACTCATAAAACTTCAAGTTGTGTTCGGAGGCACCATGAAATTGTAAGTTCCTTTATTTACAACAGGAGAAAAAACATTCGTACTAGTCAACAAAACTTGAAACAGAAATTCCATGACACAATCAATGTAAATTTTTGTCATTTCTTTTTTGGTTTGATGGCAAAACGTTTCCATGAATTCTAACGGGATTTGTGTTTTTTTTATTGTTCTGCTCAAACACAGTAGGAGGGCTTGCAGCAGCCGGCATGTATTCTGTTTGCCGGGTTGCGCCTACATTTGCTAAGTTTGTAAATAGTAGAAATAGCTCGATTTCGTTGTCTAATGCAAATTGGCATGCCATAGAAGTGGTAGCTAACGCTGACTGCACCCAAATGGTAGACAATTCAGCCAACAAGCAGCAACCAGCAACCAGCCAACTAGCCAATCACTTAGTGTCAATCAGCCAACTAGTCTGGCCTAGGCAGGCATGGAGCCGCAGCAGGTTTATCCGCACATATAAATATATATGTATTGTATTTGCTAACAATTTCACCAAAACCGAAACCTGTGGCAGCATTCAATTGTTGCTTTGTAGCCCATGCATACAAGCCGCATGCCACATGCCACATGCCGCACGCTACAAGCCACTTTTAATTGTCGTTTTTCAAAGTTGTAGGCATTCCTGTCAATAAAATACGAATTTTTCAAATATCTCTTTGTGGATACATAGATCATTTCACGTTTTACGGCATTCACCTGTAAATGTGACACCACAGCAAAGTGAAAAAAAGCTGAAAGAAAAAAAAGTACTCCAACAACATAACAATAAAAGCGCCAGTGAGTGAGCTTTCGTAGTGTAGAATATGTACATACATATATATTGTATGTGAGCGACCGAGTTTCTTTTTTGTGTTTCTTTCTTTTTTTCATACAACTTTATCTGCACAAAGTGCATTTGGAATCTGTACACTGTACTTTGTGCTCTCTTCGCCTCTTCCCCGCAACTTCCAACCCACAGTCAGTGCAACAATCAGTCTCTTTGTCATTCAGCCAGCAGCGGCAGCATACATACCTATATACATATACGAGTACATCTGATATTTGTCATCAACACGAGTCAATCACCCTCTGCTGAGCTTGAATTTAGATCCCCCTGCTCCTGGTTCTCCTCTCCAAACATTGCATTTGCACTGCGGCAATCAGTCGCTTGTTCGCTTGTTTCTACTCAAATCGCAAAGCAGCTCCACAATCAGTGTCAATCGCTCAATTGTACAAACGATCAGGCGCTCACTTGATTTCCGCTGCAGCAGCGCTTGCCATTTGCGGTTGGGACACCGAGATATTTTCAGCGACAAACCGCATTTTCATTGCTCATGATTACTTTGTTTCCACAGCGTTGGCATTTGACTAGTGTTTGTTTCACATACCCCATTTTAGTGCCTGCACAGGGTATACTAATCGTCGAAAGCACCTAAAGCACCCAAAGAGAAATAGAGAAACTGGCAGAGGTATTGCCTAACCAGACGGATAATGACTCTCGATATATGTTCGAGGGTTTTGATTTTGTGATGCAAAGGAACTTTCTTCTACGGTCTACCTTGGACCAGAGAAAAAGAACGACCACCCTTTTCGAGGTGCCAGCCCAGCGCTCACTGCGTTGGTTCAAAGCCCTGCTGTCGGCATATTGATAGAGGAACGCCCATTCGAGCTTTATTCGGCATTAATGAAAAGGTGGTACCCAGAAGGCCAATGCAACCTTCATGGATGCCCTGACAACTAGTACGCGTATAATCTTTATTAGGGAACATGTTTACACCACCGATAGTGACGGCAAGCATTACTGCATTGTTTCAATAATAACCGATTGTCTAACTGAGTAAATGTTGGAGCGCCATTAAACCCACCCTTCGAAACAAACTTCCGGCTGAAAAATATCTACACCAATTGTCTGGAAACCTAATCACCGGCGGATGAATAATTCTTAACAGAGAATCTCTCGCCGAACTATTCGTCAAGCTTCGACTTATCCATGAAGAAGTAAAGTGTTCTTTTCCTCCAGTGGATTTATTCCCTCCAGTCCTCCCTTGGGAGAATTATGAAGGAGAAGAAGCCGAGTCGGTGCCAGCTCAGCAGTGTAATTATCCATGCAGATCCAGACTCCATGTGTCCTTTAATGACATAAGCACCTATAGTCTGACCTGCAGTATCCACAGTCAATTTACTACTTCACATGGCGTTAAGCGTCAGGTTTGGAGTAGTCTCATGGTGTTGATGAGAGCCGCTCTTGTTTATTACTGAGGCGTATCTCCCAAATTCAGTTTTTATCATATTGTTGTTGTTGTAGCTGCAAAAATATTCTCCAAAATGGTTTGTGGGGAATGGTGCGGGAGTGACAGTCCTTGTCCGTATAAAAATTCGGGTCGTTACAATATAAAGACCCGACTGTCGTGGCAACTTAAGGATTTTTGACGCGTCTTATGACAAGCATGCCTTACCGTCTGAAAATTCTTGAACCTCTACTCCATAGGTGTATCCAATATTCTCATCGAACCCATCGGTTAACGTGGATTATTTAGTAGGATATGAAATTCAACCAATCTTTTATATATTAACCTTTCTCAGAGTGAAATTTTAGTAAGAATGACCCGTGTGCCTGTCTATCTACAAACCATGTATGGGAGAGTAAAATTCGTGATTTCTGGCTTCTAAAATAAAATAAAATCAAAATTGTGTTCTTTTCCAACCGAGCTTGACCCTGGCTTTCATTTTGTAAATTGTAAATTGTTTGTTTATTATGAATATTTTTCCTGACTCAACTTCATACCCTTGTATGGACTATTCCTCTATTTGAGAGACAGAGTTATAACTACTACTTATTAGAATGTATGTAGCCGTGGATTGTGTAGGTGGGTGTTACGCAAAAATTTTGACGTCAGCTGAAATTGGAAATAAATTGTCTGAAAAAATGAGTCACTTTTAATCTTTCAAACTGATTGTATGACTGTGATAAATATATTTATTTGAACATGTTTCTTAAGCTGCGCTCGACAAAAGTATTTATATTGTATATGACACAGATTCCACCAGGATCGAGAGCATTAGAGCATACTCAGATAATACAAAATTTGAGAGATGAGGAATGGGAGCAGGTGTTTTCTTGAGTAACCCTTCACTGGAACTTTTATTAAAAGATAGAAGTATGCAGAGTAATTTGGGCCGAAATCTACACTACCATGGTAATTATTCAACACATTAAAAGCGAATACTCATTAAGAGACATATATATTCATCTCCAGTGATGGACAAAGAGGATTGCCTCTTAAATACTTCCTAAAACAGGCGGCATTAAGGAGGGAACAAATAGCGAGGTAAACTTAGCCAAAAAGAGACTGCAGAAGGTCAAATATCTTGATTAGGATACTGTCTCTGCCTTTTAGGGGGACAAAAGAAGTTGTAAGAATGACAAATAGGAAGGAACGAAAGAGAGATTTTCCACCTGTTATGCGATTGTTTTAAGAAAGAGTGTAAACTTTTGGAGTCGATTTACGTATAGTCTGCGCGATGTCCGAACTATAGGTAAATGCATGAGAACCTTCCAACTACAACCAAGTCGAAACACATTATCCAATAACCAAACTTTCTTTCGACCAAACGACCCATCCTACATAGTGCTGATCTGCCTATGCCAAAACTTCCAAATCAATCAGAAATCCCGGTTTCTAGTTAAGAATTTGTCCTAAATCAGTTTCTAAGATAGAGACCACAAACGCAGCGAGCCAAAAATCAAAGACAATATTTGAAGGTGCCCAAATACGGCCACTGATAAAGGATAAAACCATTGAAGGAAAACTGAATGACCGGGAAAAACTTGACTGACAATGTTTTGTGAATATTGTCCTTCTGGGAAACCATTAATTGCAAAATTATATAAAATTAATAAATGAACTTACATATGCTGAATTCTCATTTGGACTTCTTTCCGGCAAATTTGGGTGCTGTGAGTGATGAACTAGGTGACAAGGTTCCATCAGGACATTTCCTTAATGGAAAACCGATATCAAGGGGAATGGAGTCCAGGTATAACAGATAATGTTAAATCATTACCAGAAAATGTTAAATAGTTAATAGATAATGTTCAATCGTTAACAGCTAATGTTATATCGTTAACAGCTAATGTTATATCGTTAACAGATAATGTTATATCGTTAACATATAGTGTTATATCGTTAACAGATAATGTTATATCGCTAACAGAGTGTTAAATCGTTAACAAATAATGTTATATCGTTAACAGATACAGATTAAACAGAAAACCTCCAACAAAATGGCATATTTAATATTTTGATTTTAATTAATTCTGCTTTGTCATATTATGATATAAATATTATGGGAATATATGTACACCATATGTATACATATTATGCATATTAATCTCGAGAGTGCGTGAATATCACTTAATGCTTGCACAGCAGTGTCTTATACACACTCAAGTATTTAAGCACTTAACATGTTATCGGCCGGTCAAAGTAAGTGTCTAGACCTAATCGAAAAAATGTTTGTCAAAATTTACTTTGTAAGGCTATTGAAAACTCATTCATAACTTTTTCAAATGTGTATTCAAATATACTTATTTACATACTTACATACATATATTACATACTTGTAAATGTAATATAGACAACATATACTTATGTATACATAGAAAAGGCAGATAATGTTAAAGGCAGAAATACACAGCGTGTCGAAGAGCTTTCATGCGATAAGCACGAGTTCATTCGTTGGTCAGTCATTTCGCTTTTCAACTTCTATTGACTTTAGCAACCCAGCTGATTGCTAAAGAAACAGATAATAAACTGAAGATAGCCTAAGGATGAATCACATGAATTTCCTTTTTATTACTCCCTTTATTATTACTATTATTGTATTATTATCATCATTATGCATGTAATAAATCTGTGAAAAAAATATTTTAGTTGATTTTCTATTTTGAGCTTATCATTCAGCACAGACAGCAACAGAGCAGACATTTTTTGTTGTGAAATATTTAGATTCATGTTTCTACGTGTTGTTGCAGATATGAATTGGCTCATGTAGACTCAATAGGAGGTGGCAATAGATAAGTTTAATATTGTTTATAAACATACATATATTTGTAAATTGAGTATGTGATGTGACGATGAATACATATAAGAATCACAGAGGACAACAAATACCAAAAGATTAAAGTTTTTTTTTTCGATTTAAACGTCAAACGATTTAAAGGTTAAATTTTCAGCATCATTTGCTCCCAAACACGCCGTCGACTTTACAATATCCCACTATGTCCATGTGGCCAGGAACCCAAGTGACCGCTACTTTATTTTCCTTGGCCTTTTTCGGGAAAGGTCGGCAACACTAAGATATCCTTTGGTTAGGTTGCTTTGCACTGGCCGGCTAATGTACATTACATAAACCCGTCGATCCTTTGTAGTACCGGAATGAGGCCCGTTTTATTGAAATTTAAATTACATAGTTGTTGTATAGACCGTCAGGCGGCTGACTCGAATTTCAAGAGATTTTGAAGCCTCCTCTATATCTCCAATATATCGAGGACGAGTGTGGCTAAGGCCGGATAGAAACTGAGGAGTATGTCACTGCTACTATTGTTCATTCTACTTGCATGGAATACCATAAATCCATATACACTCTCACTCCATCACACTTCTAACCGCCACTTAGCTTTTATCGAAGTTTCATTAAAGTTCGTTTTTTATCGACTTTTTTAATTCTCTACTGCTTCGCTAGCAAGACGTATGACACTTTTGGCAATCTCATCAGCAATTTCGTTACCCAAATGCCTATCTGAACTGAGACCCACTAGATATGCAACCGTTTACCCTCGTCCGCCCTGTCTACTGCTTACCTGTTACTAAACACATTAGTGAGGTTATAGCTTTAATTGCCACCCGGCTGTCGACATGAATATTGATATTTTGTAAATTATTTCCAACTTTGGTACTCATCTCAGTCGCCAGCCATCAAGCGAAGACTTCTGGCTGGAAAATACTGTTTGAAGGATTGTCCAAGGTTTGTAGACTCCGTCGCCCACTCAATGTGATATTTTTGCTCGATTGTCGTATATGTTAGACGGTACCTCAGACGGATTGTATTGTTCTGCGTCATCCGTCCACCATTAAACGGAGCTTGAAGCGTTCTTTCCCCAGATAAATCAAAGGGGTATGGGGTCAATTTTGTCATCCATCCCCCTGGTATATCGAGCTGTGCCCGAAGTTTCTAGCGGAGATCTCACCTAAGGTCATCAATCTAATGGCGGATTTCGCTGGCTGAGGGGCTCTTCATGAGTGGTAGGTCAAGTAACCTTTCAAGTGTCGCCGTTGGAGTAGTCTTTAGCGCTTCTGTTTGGTACAGTGCAGTGAGTCAATTACTCCAATTGTTTTTTTATACGAGATTTTGTTGGCAAGGTCCACCTAAAGATATCTTTGCTGTCTCCAGTTGTTACTAGTTGTAATTTCAGCTTATAATGCAACACCTGAGTTACCCTGAGCTTGAAAGGTGACCTTTTTGAGAAAACAGCACCACCAATTTTTTCTTGATTTTTTATCCACATCAATATTGTCGACTGGAGTTTCGAAGTTAGACGAAAAGTGGTAGTTTTAGTTTTAGAACCTGGTTCATACTACCTTTGCCGTACCCTCAATCATACTGCAGAAATCTCCCTTCGCGGTCCTTAGGGTATTTTTTGTAAACTTATAGTTTTTTTTTGAGTATTTCCCAGTGCGACCCTATGTAGTAGAAGAACTAAAATTAGGAACCAATATAACAGCGTCATTCTACGCGCTTAATAAGCAGAATTGGCTAAAAAATTTCAGCCCCTCTCATATCATGTTTGGACTCTCCTCTTGCTCCCCCCTCTTAAACTTTGTCATTCCAGTTCAACTCGGTGTCTAACTTAACACAAAGTCATATAATTCACTGAATCATTATTTGCTTTTACTAACTTTCAGTTGTTTCCCAGAGTGATTAACTCTCCAAACTATCGCCGGCGATGCTGCAGCAGCAGCAGCAACAGCAACTGCAACAATCTTAAAGCAACCCATCGTTAGCGTTATCTTTCAACCAAAGTCAAGCAGTTATGTGGTGACCCAGCACAACACAATAAACGAGATAATCAAGTATTCCATTTGAAGTCGGCAGCTGCTATTGTCGCTGCTGCTCATGCTCGTATTGCCGATGGAGAGATTGTGTGTGTGTTTTTCAAAGAAAAAGTGCTGGTGATGTTGCTATCAATGGTTGTTGGAACTGCAAGTGAAATTGATACTCCTTCACTTTGTTGTTGTTGCAATTACATCACTCTCATCAATGTTGATATTGCTATTGTTGTTGTTGTTGTTGTTGTCTTTAGAGTTGCTTTCATATCCTCTTGTAGTTACAATGCTGTCCATTTGCAATGAGAAAACGACACCATAACGTGTTTGCGACAAATGCGATAAGCAGCTAAAGGAGATAATCATGCTGTAAGCAGACAGTGGCAAGTGAATGTAAAGAAATTTGCAGCTGCGCTTTAATCTTACAAGGTAAGGGAAAGAGAATGTGAAACGAAAGGTAGCACTACATACAGGCACTAAAGTGAAGCTGCTGATCCGCAACAAAATTGCAAAGTAACTTGCAAAGCGAAAATTGCAGGTAATTTAAAATATGCGAACTAGTTCATAAATGACTAGTTAAAAAGTAGGTAAAATATAACTAGTTCCGAACCGACTAGTTTAAAATTGAGTAGTCTGAAAATGGCACAAGCGCAACAATTTGCAGACTTTTTCAAAGTAAGTCTATAAAACAAAAAAAAACAAACGGTCGAAAGTTTTCCTACACTCCGATTGAATACATGACTTTTTCATTCGAGGGTTACTACTGGTCTATGTTGCTCATTTTGACATCGTCGAAGAGATTGCTGAATGCATCTAAAAATATCTTATTCCTTTATCAACTGGTATTAAAGTAAAATAGAGAGAACTTGTACCGACTTCAAAAGCGTCATGTATGAATTTGTGTTTGTACATAAGTAAACGAGAGCTAAACAACACTGAGTTGTGCGCAGCGACGGCGAATAGAGCTATTATCAATGTCATAACTTGATTTTCATATATATTTTTTTTTTATGGAAGCGATACTGTTCTACCGTATGCTATTATCATAGGCAGTTAATTTTGATTTATCATGGTACATATACATAGATATATATACATACATAATTGACGCTTTGTAATCGCTGAAACAATGTGTGGTATGCGTCTTGATGTTTTTCCAACAAATGAAGTTTAATCCGCCTCCGAACAGCTGATGGTTTTTTATGAGGAGCCTTTATTTCATGACAGAAATGCACTCGAAGGTCTTGACATTCCCTGCCGAGGAGCGACCGCAATTAGGAAAAGTAATTTTCTATAATTTTGGGTGTTGGTTGAACCAGGACTCTAATCCTGGGCTTCAGGCTACGGCAGTACGCAATGCTAACCACTCGGCTATTACCGCCGCCGTACATATATATATGTATGTACATGAATGTTTAATTTGAGGAGCTTTTGGAAAAGGGTGCCATTTATGACGGCGGCATAACTGACTTTTACGAAAATACTTAGAAAGAAGGTGAGCTTGCTTGTAGACCCATTTCAATTTTTTTGGCAGATGTTTGAACCTCCAGTAACTATCATGTCCACTACTAATGGTTAAGTTTTTCCCGATTGCCTAAGCTACGAGAATTATTAGTATGAAATTTTATCGAATTCTGTCCTCCATCCAGATGTTTCTCAGATAAACTTGTTGGTCCAAAGTGGCACCACGGCGATCATCTTAAACAAAATCATTCGGTTTGCCTCGTCAGTCCATGAAGTTTTAGTTCAACGTTCCATCGCGTAGAGAACCAAAAATTTTGCGTAAAATCTTTCTTTCAAAAATCCACGTGTGGACTCAACGGATGTTGTTATCGTACAAACCTCGGCACAGTACGGGATTGACAAGGGACGTGTAGAATTTTGTTGATACAGGACTTAAATTTTCAATTACCTACTAGACCAATGTAACACCTGTTGGCAAGAATGATTCAGCGTTAGTTTTCAAGGCTCATATCGATATTGGAGTTTATGCTGATTCCTAGATAGACGAAACCGTCACCAAACATTAAAGTTATAACAATAGAGACTTGGGATGAAAGTTAACGCACCAGCGGCTGCTTGTTTCATATCAAGAGATAATTAATTCTTCAAGTACTCGTCCACTACCAGACTAATTCGCCTGGCTTCCATATGAAGTAGTGATAAAGTAAAACTTACATCACTGTTGTTGAGTACAATTATATCAAGATCATTTTTATATCATTTTGTCCAGCATTATGTTGAAGAAGTCCCTTGAAAACGAGTTATTACCCTGTCTGAAGCCTCGTTTTGTACCGAACGGCGCGGAGAGTTCCTTCTGAATTGTGATAGTGAATCTGATGTGGCTTAATGTCAGTTTAAACAGACATATTAGTTTTTCAGGTCAGCTCCTTTGTTTGCTATCGCAGGCCGCTCTCTAATCCATGCTGAAGCAACCCGGTCTAAACTCCCAAAAAAGAAAAAAAAAAAAAAACTTGGAATCATAGTATTGTTGTTGTTGTTGTTGTAATCGCAAAATTATTCCCCAAAGTAGTTTTTGAGGAATGTTGCTGCGAGAGTGACAGTCCTTGGCCGGATAAAAATCCTTGTCGTTCCGTTATAAAGACCCGACTGTCGCGGTAACTCTTGGATTTTAGTCACTTCTTACGACAGGCATGCTTTACCGTGGGTAAATTCTTGGACCCCTAACCCGCAGGGGGATAGAATCATAGTCTACACCATTGCTATCGATTGGGATTTCGGGTTCCATCTCCGAGTATTTCCTTTTTCTGTAGTTAAACAGGTTGTCGAAGTGTTCCCTCGGTACACTCATTATACGCTGAACATCAGTCATCAGTTCTTCTTTCCTTACAGAAAGAGCTCTGATCTTGAAAGCGACTTAGAGTCATCTATGTACTTTTTTTATACAAATTTCGACCAGTTTGCCTGCAGGGTATCTTCTCCTCAAGTTATTCATACTCACTAATTTCAGCACCTCGTTTTTTCTCTCTTCAACTGTCAGTATCTATATCCCATCCCGCACGAGCTGTGGTCAATCTACTCTACTGTGCTACGAAAATCCTTATCACACCAGTTCCTTCTCGAATATAATATAAAAGTTACGTTGGTGAAGGTACGTAACGAGCTTCTTTAGCAAAGTAAATAGAAATTATTTCTGTGAAAGTAAATAATTAGAACTTGAATCAAGCCAATACTAATGCTATTTCTATAAAACCCGTTATAATAAAAAAAAATAATTATTTTCATTGAATCTTTAAAGAATTCTTGATTTTTTTTATTTATTTATTATATTTTTCCTATCTTTGCATTGAAACTGCACGCATATATTAATTGTGCTTCCATTGTGTCCGCAGTTGGCTTGGCCTCCCACAAGCTTTCAAGTGCAAGTAGTCACAAACACGCACGAACATGTACACATGCATACAATTTATATATCTCGGAATGCATTTTTGCAAAATTTCGTATGCACAGCGCGACATAGTGTTAAGTCAACATCCGTTTCCTGTCGGTCCCAGTGGCTACAATAAAAATAAATTCAAACTACGAAGAGTTGAGTGCGGGTGGAACCGAATATTGACTGACGCTTTCGTTGAGTCGTTTGTAGGGATAAAAAAAAAAAACGGGCGCGGTCGGCTTCGTCCGACTGGAATTTGAAAATTTAATAGCATTTAATAGAGTTTAATGTTGAGTTTTTAAGATTTATTTATTTATATATTACTTATTATATTTTAGGATTTTTTTTTAATACGAAGAGACTAAGTAAGTTGACCAGAAAAAAAAAAATTAAAAATTCTTTTTGTATTTATTCGTAATCTTTGTCCTTCCCCTTGAGCTTTGTTTACGGTTATTGCGAAGTATATTTTGATGGGGAAACTGCACTAGTCTGAATTCGAAGTGGTAATTAGAAGGTATGAGGGTAGAAATAAATACAGATTCTCTTAGTTTAGTAGCCTTTATGACATTTCGATACAATACTTTTACTTCTAATCTGGGGTCTCTGCACAATTTTGGGGGATTTGTGTTACGCACTTGGCGTTCCAACTCCTAAATTCTTTATCTCTGAAATTGTTTATCACACTGTGTCGACGGACTTATACTGATATTCGACCCATTGGCATGATTTTAATTTTATCTCTTTTATGAGCTTGCTACGATCACAAAACCATTCTCTGGGCTTATCATGAATATTCTTTATGCTTGGGTAAGTTTTAGCTATATGCTCTTCCACAACCTAGAGATTTGTTCCTAATGCTCTTTAAACAATCAAAATGTTTTTAGTTTCAAGAAATTACCGTCTCCATATCATGCAACAGGTCTGAGAATTGCCCAGCAGTAACAACTCTCAAATATACTCTCATTTTTTTTTTGTGGCTCAATGGTTTTCACTGAAGGCCATAAATGAGATCTCAGACAATTCAGACAAAGAGTTCCCAGAAGAAAAACTGTTCCACATGACAATTTAGTCAAAGAGTTACCCATGAACCAAGTTTAATGTAAATTAAATGATTTGAATGTAAATTCGATTATTTCGAATGGATCGGTTCCAGGTCCACTTCTCGGAAACCCTTTCTTATTGGATGCACATGTTTCAGGTCTACGGTCTGCAGTTCAGGCTTCAGGACAAGGGTTTTTATATATATGTATAGAAAATAACTGAATATCATTACGTAAGAATCGATTTTAAAGATTTTTTGTCAATGTTTCGAGTTTTTTATTACTAAAGCTAGCCGTTCGTAGGGCAAAGTTTTTATGCCGCGTCGCACACTAGTGCTGGGTATAAAGAGTAAAATAAATAAAAAAAAATAAATAAATAAATAAAAGATTTTCCATTTCTGATTATTGAAAGGAAAAAAAAGAAAACAAATTTGCATGCGATACCTCACTGCCGGAATGCAAAATCAAGCAGCCAACGGCGTTCAGTCACCACGTCTGCCGATCGATTGCAAGCCAAGTCAGGCGAACGAAACGTCAAAGAGATGAAATCGCCATGACAATCACAAACCACACTACAAATATGCCGCCACATGACAATTGTTGCCACAAAAGTCAACGAGGCAAAAATAACAAAAAAAAAAAAAAAATTAAATAATAAATAAATAAAGACAATTTGACTTGACTGCATATTTTACAGTTAAATGTATATTTAAGTATAAATGGTAGACGTATATTTAATTTGTGTCTCTCTTTGAAATATGGTTTCGCATAAATTGTTTTCTGAGTGCATTTTTTTTTGTAGGTGGCAACACCAATTTACTGCTTCACTTAACTTTGTAAAGCTCTAAAGAACTTTTTTAAGCAAATTTAAGTCTTGAAATATTCTCGTCTACTAACCAATTTGCTAGTTTTATTATGTTGTAGCGGCAGGTTGCTATGCTTTAAATAGTTCTGTTGGTGCTTCGTAGCGCCAGTTAAAAGAACTTTGGTAACTAGTTTTAAAATGTCCTCTAATCTGGTCTCTGATTGTCATTACGCCCATAACTTTACTGCAGCCCTTTTGAGATCGAGTAAACAAAAGTTGGGTGTGCATAACTTCGCTGCCGTTGCATTTGATCTTGGTAGTCTTCCACACCGTTAAGGTCTTCCATCTTACCTTGATCCGTCTCCCAGTTATTTTGGAAGTATCATGTACTCAGTCCTCGGCGTTTATGTACTTATTTTTTGTATTTCATGTACTGGTTCGGTCGTCCGACAGATGGCACTTTCGGCAATCTCATAAACTTTTTCATTATTCATAATGCCCTTGTGTTCTGGAACCCAGTATATATGCAGTGGCTTTCCTCTGGCCACTTCACAGAATGTCCCTCTGCTTCTAAGAACGTATATGCAAGCCCGCAGGAAGTTGTAACACTCCCAAGTTTCGAAGTGTTGCCTGAGATCTAGCTCACCGCAATAGATTCCGGCGGACTCCAAAATATTGTAACCGTCAGTATAGTTGTGTGCAAAATCCGTTGTGCGGACCGTCAATTACTGCACCATCCACCCATTTTCCCGGGCAAAACTTGGGAGAATTTCTGGCTGGAGAATGGAAAACACTAGCTTATTGAGCTAGGCCCGAAAGTTCTAGCACAAAATTTAGCTAACGTCAGTTGATGACAGGTTGAGTAACCTCTTGAATGCAGCCAAATCAAAGCACCATAGAGTAAGAGTTTTCGACTCTCAAGACAGGTGGTTCTACGCGCCGGAGATGACCCGGATTTTATCCGGCCAAGGGCTGTCATCCTTTCGGCGACCTAACCCCGTTTAGGTCAACAAGTAACATTTAAGTTGACTTGACTACCGCTGTGTTACACTAATGGGTGAGGACTAACGATAGGTCCGTGGAGTACCTAGCATCTTCTTACAGGCATAGAGTGCACTCCGCGTCCAGGCTCTACTCTCAAATGTTCCTTAATAGTTTGTACTATCCCGTTGAGCCTCGGAGGTTTCCATTCAGGGGTCAGGCATCTTCTAAGTAAGTAAATACCGAACAAGAACCTTTGGCATCACACGGAGAGCGTAGTGAGGCCTCCTCTCCTATAATGTTTACGCTTGCAACGCTTTATAGGTCCGAGTTTCCATGGATTTTGACACTCTTCCGTTGCAGCAAAGGCTTGGCAATATTAATACCGCCGGTGGTAGTGCCTACATTTTTCTCTTCCTCTTCTTTCTGGTCAGAAACTCTACACCTATCCCTACTCCAACCGCCATAGCTCATTAGCAATTGTTGGAGTAGGCATACATTCGCTTCGTCTAGTATGACACGCAGTGCTAGGAGCTAGGTAGAAGAGGAATGGACACATATTCTGGGCTTCGCTAGACGCTGTCTGCCCGTAACACCAATACTCACTCCAGGTACAAGCCTAAGCGTCGCGCCAAAGTGGCGACATCCGTTGCCAAGTCTACACCCGCGAGGAGGATACAGCTAAAAGGACTCCCGCCGACATAATTAGTAGATAACTTTTAATGCAAATTTGGATCCAGTTCGTTAAAAGAGGACTATAAAAGGCATTAGATAGTCGGTTAAGGATTTTAATTTTCAATTGATAAGAGTGGTTATGTCTTAGAGCAAAGTCTATTTAATAAGATTTAAAAAATTGAAAAACCAAAAATTGGTGAACACTAATCCATTTGGCCAACAAAGTATGCCTATAAATAAATTCAATGAAAATTTGAAAAGGTACTTTTGGTAGTAATTCCACTTCTGATTCCCTCGTTATTCTCGCAGCTCCTGAAACTGCTTCAACTATGAGCAAAATAGTATTTTCTAGCCTCGCGCTGGCAGCCTGCGCTTAACGAAAACAAATGTTGATTGCAATCAGCCAACAAAGGTTGAATACATATACTCACCAAGTGCATTCTCAGGATACACTTTCTGCTGTCCATTGTCATCATATTTCCTTTCCCCTTTTTTTGTTATGGAGTTTCTGCCCCGAGCGAATGTTGTGAAAATTATGACTTTGACTTGCATTTGACACTCATATTTCGCTTCCTTAAAATCCCACTGTTTTATTTTTTTTTGTTTTTTTTTTGCGCTGACACTAAACAATCGCTGTCATGCAACATGCACCAACGTCATACATACATACTTACGTACGTACTTTTGCGCCTTAGCTGCAGTACCTCGTGATGACTACAAACATTTCACTTTTTATTATGTTCACATT
The DNA here is from genome assembly GCA_037013455.1 of Ceratitis rosa. Taxonomy (NCBI): domain Eukaryota; kingdom Metazoa; phylum Arthropoda; class Insecta; order Diptera; family Tephritidae; genus Ceratitis; species Ceratitis rosa. The sequence continues at coordinate 11,272,875 of JAWMAG010000012.1, forward strand.
GTCAACGTGAAATCTCATAAGGCCCATTCGCCTTGATTACATAAACCTAGCGGTAAAACCTGGAGTACATCTCAAAGGTGGGGGCGTGCGAACTGCAGTTTTCTTGCACTTACGAAAATATGCTTGTATTTGTGCAGCTCCATAAATAGGTAAATAAAAATTTTACTATGAAAGGCATTAGTCTGGCGCCGGGGTGTGTGTAGTAGGTGTGTAAATGCAACTGGATCAAGGTGTTGTTGCTCGCGCCTTTGCAGGATACCTTTTTCATTCTCATCCTTGTTTTTGCTTATCTACTTATGTACATATGTTTGTGTGTACTTGTATAGCCTTTAGTGCAAAAGTTTGCTTATGCCATTGTCGTCGTTGCAGTCTCAGTTTTCCGTGCTTACCCGTGTTTTAGCTCACTTCTACTTCGCTTGTTTCGCGGCTTTCCGTTTCCTTTTCTTATGCTTGTTCTTCATGCTTTACGGCATTTCCGGCAGGTTGCTACATGATTTGTGTCAAGCCACCCGGTTGCATGTCGCCATTCTGCAGTTTTGCATGCTAGACCAGCAGTTCGCTATATGGGCGGCGGGTCAGCATATTTTACAGTGATTAAAGGCTGACGTCAGGGTAGGTCAACCCTCTGCGTGTATTTCTGACATGAAATAAAATGCTTCTCATGAATATCCGTCAGACAATTGTTCAAATAACGTCGAGACGCACTTCACTTCGGCGAAAAACCTCAGAGCGAACTCTCCACGAAGAGGCAAGCCGACTCGTAATGGATTCGTTAGTTCTGTTATATGACAATGGGTCTAAATCGTTGTCTAGGTGGCGTGGCGTAGGTCATTGTGTCAGGCGTTTCCGCCGCATCCATACATAGAAATTTATTATCTTTCCCAGTGGAACAGTGTATCTTTGCTTGGGTGGAAACAACCCTTCTCCGTTGCTTAAGAACAGCTTCCAAAATATAACTCAAGGAGACCGGCACTCTTTCAACTTCAAATAGTTTTCCTAAGGACTTAATAGCGGACCCAGGCAAATAGCCTTTTAAATCGCTTAAGCGTTCGCACTGTGACAATTATGCGAGCTCAGGATTGTTAGAACAGTCCTTTTCGGTAATCCAATACAACAGAAGTCCATGACCAAGAGGTTCTAAGTCTCTGCTTTCGCCTCACACTCTTAATGGGATCGGAGTTAGAAGAATATCAGATCATGATGGTGTAACCAATCCACGGCTTAAAAGGGAGGGAGCTTTAGTGGAGTCACTCCGGCATATGCGGCTGTAAGCGGACGTCTTTATTGAATGTTACTAGTGCGTGCTATTATTAGGAAGGTCATGGTTTCGAACTATGCCGGTACCATTACCCAAAATTTTGGAAAATTTATTTTCCAAATGTTGTCGTCCATCGGCAAGGAAGGTCCACCCCTCTGGAATGTAGGCTGCGCGCGGACGTCGGTTTTGTGATAAGAGACTCGCTATTTGAATGTGTTCCAATTCATCCACCACTGTGACCGAGGTGTTACCAGTGCGCGCTATCATTAGGATGGTCATGAGTTCGGACCCCTGTCCGTACCAATATCTAAAATTTTGTAAATCGTATTTTCGTCTTAAACCCATCAATCGTTCGGACGCCCCAAAGGCGTGATTCATGGAGGAACACTTAAGGTCCTAGCGCACTTCCAACGTAGCAGGCCATGTTGAATCATTCTGTGGCAGCATGACATATGGACATACCAAACTGTTACTTCCATGAAGATAAAGAATACTATGTAATCTTCTGGATGTATTGACGGGCATCTACCTTTGGGATATCATCTCCACAAGCTAGGTGAAGCGGAGTTGGGTGAGTGCAGAGCGTGCGCAGAAGATGATGAAACTCTGGAGCACTATGATGCGTCTCGGCGGCCGCGGAAGCCGAGTGGTTAGCATTGCGTACTGCCATTCGGAAGGATCAAATTCTGGTGTCGTACTAACATCAAAAAGTTATAGAAAATTTATTTAACTAAAAAATTAAGCTAAATTTTCCAATTTCGGTCGCCCCTCGGCAGAGAATGACAACCCCTCCTAGTGTATTTCTGACATAAAATAAAGCTCCTCATAAAAAAACCATCAGCCGTTCGGAAGCAGCTTAGTATAAACTGTAGATCCCTCCAAAAACACAAATTGGAGTACGAGCTCGGCCGAAAATCGCTTCAGCGGTTACAAAGCGCCAATGACATGGGACGGAAAACGCTGCACTGTATTTGTATTCCTAGGTTCATATTCTCTAATGCAACATCCAGATTTCACTGGCCCACCGTGCTTTTCTGATTACCTTAAGTAGTATAACACTGTATCCCATCCTTTGCTACTCCTTTTGCATGCTTGTGTGTCTTTCCGTTCTTCTGCTTCTTCACTGTCTGTCAGCTTATGCAGTGTGGATATATGTACGTATGCCGCTGCCTCTAACGGAATGACCGACCATTTTAATTATGCTCAACATATCGTTCACGCCTCGACAGTCAACTTTACCTTCATCTTCAACATCATAATATTATACAGGAACCGTTATGGCTATGTCCTAAGATGTTGCATACTTAAGCACAATGCAGTTGCTTTTATGGCTTTCATAATGGCCCACCCTCAGCTGAGGTAATTTCTTACTGTCTGTTTGCCTACACAGTCATTTGAAGCGTGCACATACCATACATACATACCTACATACATACGAGTATAAGTACATATTTATTGAAGCACGTGACACCTGCAGGTCTTCCATTAGTTTGCAAGCGTTGCATGGGCTGCTTCCGTTTTGTTTGCTACGTCTCAGCATGATGTTGCAACAGCTTGAGGCCATCAAATGAAGAAGCCTTAGTCGTTTAAATTTCTCTTCATTTTCATATCAGCAAATGTACGTATGTAGTTTTCCCTATTTATGAGCCTACATAAAAACTGTGTGTGTTTTTTTTTTTTTTTTTTTTTTTTTTGCAACCATTCGCTCTCAAGTGTCCTGTTTTTCACGCTTGTTCAAAAATTTGAGACGTCTCCGAGTTGCATTTTAATGCTTCGCTGCCTGCCATTGCCGTTAGCACTTTCAAGCCTATTTATGTTCGGTCTTTATGCTCGTCGTCTAAAGTGGCAGTCCATTTTGTTGCCATCAACGTGAAATCCAACTTAATCATCACCTAACAACTGCAGCAGCTTCATCTTTTCGTTAGCCGTTTTTGCACTCACTTACACTTTATTTATATTTCTATTATAGGTATATTTGTTGTTGTGCTCATTTTCCCTTTTTAGTGTTACTATGTACTCCTCTTTTGTGAAATTAATTTTCAGCTTGACATTTGTAGCTTCAGACTCGGATTATGTGTCAGCGAAGGGGAGTTGTTGATGAGCGCAGAGGACAACTGGCAAGCAAATAAACAAAAAAGAGTTCCCTTTGGGTGCACCGTCGTGTTCTTGCTTGGCTCGGTTGTCGGAGTTGCACTTAATTGCTCATCAACCCACAAAACGTTCAATTTACACCCATTCATTGCATGCCCGACAGACTAGCTGCTGCTTAGGTTGCTCTCTCGCCCACTTTTGGCCTGCAGTGCCGCCTTTTAGGCGTTGCAAGTATTGCGCACACAATGCCGTCGTTGGTGTTGTCGGTTTCAATGTCGCTTACTTTACTTTACTTTCTAAGTATTATTTGCTGGCCTGTGGCTTCGCTTTGGCTTGGCTTCACTCTTTTCTTCCCTTTAACTCTTCATTTATTTGTTTATTTATTTATTTAAATAGACAAACACACTCACACGTACATACCTATAAGGCACAATAAACAATTGTCATTTATTTCATTGTTTTCATGTTGCCAGAAATCTTTAGTGTTTCTTCTGCTAGTCTTTTTATTCGCTAAAGTAAAAGTTTTGTTTTGAAATTAACTAGCGCTTCTTGCAAATCTATAGTGTGGGGGGGGGGAGCTAATCATTTGTCCCTGTTGGAAATTGATTGCTTATTGTATGGAGCCTTCCGGATACCAGTCCACATCCTAGAGTAAGGGGATCTACCGCAGTTTATCGTTTCCTCTCCCCTTCTCAAATATTCGTCCACCGAAAGGCCTCATCTCAGTAGGTGGACAGCGGCCCAAATGTAAAATGAATTATAAATATCATGTACCCCATAAGGGTAAATATGCAGCCGCTGAGCACGGCCATGTAAAACCGTCCCAAGCTTCTTCGGGAACCTCGTCCACGGCATCGAAAAGGTATACTCAACCTGCATTATTTTAGCCCCTTCGACCTTCCAGTCCTGCGGGGACCATTGCTTGCGGACCAACAACCCCTAGGGATGGGAAAAAGGTCTTCCAAAAGACGGAATATCAAAAGAACCGCCAATTAAAGTTAAGGGAGGTTCATCTCAACAGGGCGTAAGGTGACACAGAGACTAACAATCCGCTTTATCTTAATCCCTTTGTCCTTCCAGTCCTTCAATGACCATTTCTAAGCAACCCCTAGTGATGTGAAAAAACATCTTTCAACAGATGGAAAGGCGAAACAACCGCCAATTAAGCTTAAAGGAGATCCGTCTGGCATGGAACCGGAATACAAACACAGCATCAAGGTCCAAACCTGCGCAATGCGCTACAACGTGTTTGTTCCAAAGCCATCAAGCCTTTCGTCAGAACATATATGTCCTTGCGCTGTTATATGGGTTTTAGAGAGGTTAAGTACCACACTTGTCGCATAACTGAAGGTGGGGCTAGCCTGCTAGAGATGTTTTCGATGCTGGACAGAAGCGGACCATAGGGGAAAACATCGATAAAATACGCCTCCCCACCCAATACATAGAAAAGATTTTGGCCTCAACTGAAGTCGCCAAAGAACACCTTACGCTAGACAGCATTCTTATAAATGACAACAGTACTCAAAAGATACCCGTGCTGTGCATGACACGGCGTGGCTCAAAGTCTCGAGACAAGAGAGCCGTAAAACGCCATAAAGAGGTTGTGGCATAAGCTGCAGATCCCTCACCTGGGACAGACTCGGTGACAGTACCTAGGGACGAAGTCTATTTTCTTTACTCATCACAGACTGTAGGGCAGTCGCAAGTTGGCGAGGTCAAGGAGGAGGAGCGTTTCATAATATTCGTCATCTCCCAGTCTTTGCGGATTGTGATTGAGTTTTTAGCTGTGGTTTCTTCTACATGGCCACGGAAACCACAGCATAATTCATATTTTTACACCCATAAAATCTTATGGATTGAGGATCAAATGTTTGCCACCAGTATGCAAGCTACATTGTAGGCTTTTCACAGAGTTAGACACTTCTCATTGGGTTGCTGATTTACCCAAAATTCTTTAACACCAACTCTGTGTGCATGCGGCGAGTGTAATACAAATTGTTATATCCCAAAAATCCGTTTATCTTCGCGTCTAATTCCAACTTCAAGAAAGCTTCACTTCGCTCTTTTATGCCACAGACCGTGTCTGCAGTCATTTGGAGTAGCTGTTTACTTTATGCGCACATTTGTAGGCACTCGAGACACTGGACGAGTGGCAGCTCTCGACGAATGCATGAAACTGTTGATGTTAATATTGCCGTTATTTATGCTGTTCCTGCACGCTGCCGTTGGTCATTTCATATTTGCAGCCCCTACAAATACATAGTACAAATACAAATCTTTGTTATGACTAACAATCCAACAATTTCACTACTTGCAAGTAAATATTTTGCTCTGAGGCCCTCCCCCGCGTCAACTCCACTTCATGTGACTCTCTTTCATTTCATTTTTGTGGTCGTTTATTTGGTTGCTTGACTCGCCTCGGTTGTTGTTATTATTTTCATTTGGTTTTGTGCACTTAGCTCGGTTTCATTTCGTCTGACATTGTTTGCTCAATGCGATCTGCTATGAAGCGCAGTCAACGCAGTGAGTGTAGTCAGCGTCGCGTCCGGAGTCGGATTAAGTTTCTGAACCGTCTTTTCGCATTGTTTTCGTATTGCTTACAGCATCTTACAGTTTCCTTGCTAACGGCAATTTAGCTTCTTACACTTGCTTTCTTCCACAGACTTCACTTCGCACTTTTGCACTTTTATTGCATTTCTTTATGTATCGGTTAACCATTTCTGATTTACTTTATTTGGGAAAGCTTTAGCCAAGACGGTATTCGTGACCACAGACGGATTACAAGTTATACGGATTTGCGACTGCAATTGTTGCTTGAGATTACTCATGCATGTTTCTTTTATTTTACATATTTTTTCTTCTTTGCTTTGCCATTTTAATCTACTGCGCTGTTTCCATTCTTCGCGAATTTCCAACATAAATTAAACAATTGTTTTGAAAGTTATTTGCGGTTTATCTGCTTTTGTGTCTTAAAAAGTTTAATGTCTAAATGAGTTAGTATCTTTAATTCCAAACAATGTTTATGATGAATTTAAGTTTTTTTCACCATAGTATGTCATTTTTAAACTGGACAAAATTTAATTAATTATATTTTCCACAGGTTAAGGGAAAATGTATTTTTATTCTTGATATTGGTTTTGTTAACAAACGCGTTTTAAAGAAGCCTTTGAAGCAGCAATAAGTAGATCTTTATAGTGGTATGTCGGAAAGGACAGATTTCCCCTTCATCTTTTTATTTGTCCCATCTTATCAACATATCATAAACCGTCCAGGAAAGCGATTTCCAAACTTTCGAGTCGCATAAATGTAGAAAAAGTGGCTCCCTCTACCCATTATTCCTACAACTATACAACTGCTTGTCCACCTGTGATAATTTCCTTCAAAGCATATATGTACGTATGTCTACCGCGACTTTCTGTGGTCCCGATCAAGTTTGCCTAGATTCTTTTTTTTTTTTTAGCTCAATAGTCTCAAACGGCATCATCCACGTTATTCTTGCTGTAGCCGCAAAAGTGACAGTCCCTAGCCAGATAAAAATTCCAGTTTTTCGGATTTTAGTCGCCTCTTACGACAGGCATGTCTTATCATCCATTGTCATTTTTGTACAACCGTCGAGGTTTCAGTTCTGCTGCGAACTGGATTCCAGGCACTTGCATTTTCTACATTTACACCAACAACCTCAATCACCCTCCGTCGCTGCTCGTATCGTGTTCGGCTGGCTTAGCTTTTTTATGCTTGTGGTTACTATCTAAGCTTGTGTTTGAGTTTTAGACACCTCGACGATTGCTACACAATAGTGGATTCCTTCGTGGTAGCTGATATACCACAATATTGGTCTTTATGTCTTTAAAATAATAAAAATATAAATATTTCCCCAGGGATGGTCATCCTTCATAGATTGTTACTGAAGACGAATAACTCGAATCCGCTTAAAAACTCCACCTTGAATTTGCCGAAAATTGCAAAAATTTACTTATTAACATCGAACATAACGGATAACAATCTTCCGGCAGAATAATGTCGTAAGATTTACGAGTTAGTTTGGTATTTTCATAATGCCATAACCAGAAGCTTTAGAAGAGACTTCACTTCGTTAAGGGAGCAGGATCGTTTCCGAGGCTGAAAAAAACAGATGTTTTTCGATTTTTTTTTCTCATTTCTGAGTGAATTTCAAGTTTTGTACATATGATAAATTACTATATTTGGAGAGTAATTTGAAATTTTCTTGAGCACGGTTACGAGATAATCGATATCTCAGCGAGTTTTAGTTCGATCGATATGAAATATTCACAGGATATTCCTGAAATTTTGTACTTTTATATAAAAAATTATAAAAACAATTTTTTTTTTGAAGTTGCAAACCATCCTGCCCCTTTAAATTGATTTGATGACATAATTATTAATCAATTAATAATAATTGTTATTTTTTGTTCAAAAAACTGTGTTTTAAACAGATTTTATAACAAGTGGTTATACCGAATTCAATGTTATCCGTATCCTCGACAACAACTCAACCTCACAAGAAATAAGAAGTGGAATAATCAACAACTTTTAGCCATCTGATCATCTTAAACTCCCTAGTGACCGTAACATTTATCATTATATCTACATATACATTTTTTTTTGGTATTTTTTAGTTATTATTAGCTAATCTAGAAGAAATTTCTATTATTGATTCATTAATAATTTTACATTGTATAATACTTTAACATTAGTTTAAATATAAGCCGAAATCACTGGCAGCCAGTGCTTTAGTTTGTAAGTAGAATAATTATTAATAATTGTTTCTCTTTTAAATAAATTAATAAATAAAAACTAAGAATAATTTTAAAATGCAAATTTTTCGTGGGCCACCGCCATGCTAAGAAAATCCTTTTTTGGTGAATTTTTTGTGTATTAAATAAAAACATAAAATATAATATATAAGCCTACGTGTATAGTGAATTACGTTACATTCCTCCCGTAGTAGATATCCTAGAGGACCACCTCAAAAGATGTCTGGCAGTGAGGAAGATATCTTTGATCCAAATTTTCTAAAATCAAAAAATAACAAATGGCGTTTAAATTTTCCGCTTTACGCTCCACCTCTGTAAAACGCTCTAAAGCGTTCTTACGAATACGCTTATTTTTCCGAAATTATTCGCCGGACCACCTCCAGAATATGCTTCGATTTCAATTTTTTCCCCACTGAATCCCAAACAGAAATGAATGGAGACATAGGCTTCTTTAGAGACGACTCAAAGCTCACTTAAAATGTGGTATGCGGAATCCTATCTCCAATGCTCCCAATAAATATGAGTACTAGACTACCATGTTTGTGATCATGGAAGCCGTTGAGTGACTGTTCATATCTACGGTAGAAGAACAATTAGTCACAATATGAATTTATTGGGTTGTTCCAAAAGAAACTGGCGATTTTTCATATAGACGGCGTTGAGAATTTTTTTGAACAGCTTGTGAATATTTAATTATATTTTTTCTTTTGACCGTCTTGCTTTCGAAAAAAAAACGCGTAATTTTGTTTATTTGAATATGATCCGTTTTTGAAGGAAATCAAAACCGGAGATGAAATATTTATTGTTTACAATAACGCCAATCGAAAGTGATCATGGTGCAAGCATGATGAAGCGCCACAAATCACTTCAAAGGCTGATATTGACCAAACGAAGATTATGCTGTCAGTTTGGTGGGATTGGATGGGGTTGTGGTATATTTTGAGCTGCTTCCAAGGCACGAAACGATTAATACGGATGTCTACTATGAATAACTGAACAAATTGAATACATCATACAAGCGGCCAGTATTGGTCAATCGTAAAGGGCTCATATTCCATCAGAACAATGTTAGACCGCACACATCTTTGATCACTCGCCAAAAACTGAGTGAGCTTGGCTGGGAACTGTTGATACATCCACTATATAGCCTTGACCTTGCAATGTCAGACTACCGTTTGTTTCGATCTTTTTAGAACTCATTAAATGGTAAAAGTTTCGAAAATGATAAGGCTATAAAATCAGTTTTTTGCAGGTAAAGGCCAGATATTCTACGAGCGTGGAATGATGTTGCCGGAAAGATGGCGAAAGGTCAGCGAACAAAGTGGAAATTACATAATTGATTAAAGTTCATTATAAATTAAAAAAAAAAATGTATTTACTTTTTCTTTTTAAATCGCCGGTTTATTTTGGTAAACCGATTTGTTCAGATATGAAGTTTTGGATAAAAAATCCGTCAAACAGGCCTCTAAAAGCAAGAAATGAGTATGAGTATTAATATTTAATCCTAAAATGAAATACCATAAGTGTAAATAACTAGGCTTCTGGGTATTCTCGACACTGCTTTCCTTTTAGATTCAGCATATTTTAACAAAATTTTGTGTCACCATCATTGCGATACAGGAACCGGCATTCGTTTAAATTTAATTTTCAAAGGCAAATTGACATATTTTGCAGCGGAAAACAATTCTGATCAATACACAATGACTTCCAATTAAATTTAGTTTACGCTTTCTGCTAGCATTCATTCTACCTAACATACAATGTTTTTCTTTCAAAATTCACTCCAAAAAGAAAAAAAAAATTTTAAATGAAGAAAATAAGTAAATAAATAAGTCAAGTGATTTTTTCCCAGAACACACTCGAGTGCATTTCAATTTATTTATTATTTTCGCTTTTGCACCGAAGCTCCCACAGCAGTACGCGCTTCACAAGTATGTAGGTATGTATGTAGTGGGTACAATCAAGAAGTTGCGATTTGTTATGAACAGCAAAAGCGTAATTTATTATACCAGTCATACCGACAGCAGCTTCCGTTTCTAATGAATCACACGGAGTGCTGAGAAATCGTTCCACCAACGGGACCAATATACGCACGTACGAAGCAGTAGACTCGCCAATACACATATACATACATACATATGCGAATCATAACCAGCATGTCCATGCAAATATTTATGTATTTCTGATTGCAACTGAATGCAGCTCCTTACATCATACACCATACATACATACTCTTACGTACATACGTACGTCTGTATGTGCATTACACATTCAAATCAGTCTTTCGCCACAGTTCTTACTACTTAATGCTATATGTGCTTAGTTTGTGCAACGTCGGTGGTCACGGCTGTCCTCCGCCACTTCTCAATCATTTCCATCGATTCGCGTTTTCCATTAGCACTTTTGCAAATAAATAAATAAATGAATGTCTCGAAGCTGTTGCATCTCGATATCTGATGTTATGTCCGTCCATCGCTGACGGACGGAAGTAAGCAACAGCAATTCGAATAGTGATAGCGCACAGCACTCATTGATTACTTGTCTCCACCGGTGTGTTGCATGTACCACAAGCATACCTGCCGGATGGTTAGATTGGTCTCTCTGGTTATGTGTGTCTTCATTGATTGCCCACCTCTTCGGTTGGTGCGCTTGTGTCTATTTGCGGTGGCGGTAATCTCGTAAATGCATCGCGTTGCTGCGGTTTGCGGTTATCAGCCAGTGAAGCCCGGAGATATTCAGATATTCAGATATTTCTCCTTTTATTGTTTACATACTACCTGCAACACTTTTCGCCTTGTGCTTGTGCTATGTATCTGTGATGTGCGCAGAACGTGTTTGCTTGCGGTTAATGGTGGTATTTGACGCTGTCTTCTCAGATTCAATTTACATTTGCTTGCGGGCAATTGTTGTTTTGGGCGACTGGAGAAGACTGCTATGCGAATGCTCAATCTAATCAATAGAACTCTAATACCAATTTAATTACACTATGTTGTAAAAGAAAACTTTTGTACAATTTTTGTATATCTATTAGGTTTCCAATTCAACATCCTCATAATTCTTTATTCATGTTTATGTTTAATTCGCCACAAGAGATTATATTTCTAAATCAGTATAAGGGAAATTTGAAGTTGTCTCAATGTGAAGCAAATTATTCTTCTTAGGTGGCGTAGACAGAACCAACTGATTCATCCAACGGTGTGAAGGTTTCATTCTCATTTTTCTCCTCCTCCAAATGCGTACACTCTATCGAATACTATAAAATTTGGAGTGCTTTTGCCCATCCGGACGACATGAATTAAGTCAATGGTGCCGCACATCTCATACAGTTCATCGTTCCACAATATGAGGTATTCGCCGTTTTTCGACAGATCGGCTTAAGCTTCTGCACCATTAAGTTAGTCGACAGACCTTTAATTTTCAATGTTCTACTCAGTCCATACTAGTACCTAGTGGAAAAAGTGATTCTACATTGGATTTCATGGCTGACATTTTTATTGGAACTAATAATGTTTCCGGCGGCCGCGGTAACCTTGTGGTTAGCATTGCGTACTGACATTCGGAAGGCTCGGGCTCAGATCTCGGTGCCACCAATATCCAAAAGTTATGGAAAATTAATTTAAATAAAAAATTATGTTAGATTTTCTAATTGCGGTCGCCCCTCGGCAGGGGAGTGTATTTCGGACATGAAATAAAGGCTCCTCATAAAAAACCATCAGCCATTCGGAGGCGGCTTAGTATAAACTGTAGGTCCCTTCATTTGTTGGACAAAACATCAAGACGCAAAACCACAAATTGGAGGAGGAGCTCGACCGAAAATCGCTTCAGCGGTTACAAAGCGCCAATTATATATATATATAATGATGTTTCCTAGATGGACTAAATTATCTATGTTTTCGAAGTTATGCCTGTCAAAAGTGATGTCGGAGCCAAGACTTTGTCATTGACGGATAACGAAAGGTCTTTTCCATCATCACGAATTGAATGTTTGGGTTCCTCATCCCCGGATGTGACACTTTCAGTGAAATGCAGCCGTCCAGTCTCCACAAACTTGTCATGCTCTAAACATAGATCACCAGATCATCTTTTTGGTTGCTTTGTCTTGCTTGCCTCTTTAGCTCTCGGAGACGGAGGCGGGTATCTTCCATTTATTACTATATGGTCAATTTAATCGCCCCATTTTCGATTCGGTGACAGCCATGTAGCTTAAAAAAAATTTTTTTGAGCCAGAATATGGCGATATCTTCGATAGACCATCCAGAAGAAAGGCCCCAAGATGGGTGATCTTTTCTTGCAGCTAGGGAGGCCCTAATCTTACCGTATGTCATCAGGTAGTGGCAAGTCAGAACTCCTATTACTTTGAACATGTCCCCTCTTTTTATGAAGTACATATCTCGTGATCTCTTATGCCATTTCGGCCAGGTGGGCCTGGATTTGCGGCAGATTGCAGTTTCATTCCACCTTGACAAGTCTTTTTCATCTATAAATTCTTTGAGAAATAGGTTGCAAATGGCAAAGGACATATCAATGCATTCTTTATTGGTCGTCCATTGCCTGACAAGTTCATCTGCTTTATAGTTTCCCTCGAATTCCGCTAACTTTCCCCTCAAGTTTTGATCCGTCCATGTATATTTTCAGGCTGTCTCCTTTGGTGTGATAATTATCTACGCAGTCTTCTCTGCGAGGAATTCCTGTTCTGAAGTAGTTATCAGTTAATATAATTGGACCGCATCGAACTTAAGTGCCTACATGGCGGAGTGCTCCAATGATTTGAAACAAAGCCAGGGGCAAGATATTGAGAATCAGATTCTCTCGCTTGTGGTGCTCCTAGTGCCCACTGATACAAATTAACGCACATTTGTGAATCTTAACTATGAAATTAGCATTTGAAGTTTTATTTATAGTTGGTCTTATTACTGAAACAAAGATCCATCGGCAAATCCAGGGGCTTAGACTCTGCTCTTGCCTTTATAGAAAGCAGTAGCAGCCTTCTTGTATCTTTAGATTTTACTATCTTTCCCGATTCCTAGAAATTTGGCTTTCATCCCCAGGCTAAGTTGAATACCGTGCATTACTGGTGGGTTGATAGCGTGGTTCTTGTATCTCCTCTTAAATAGCACTACTTTGTTTGAATTGACTCGCAGGCCATATTGGGTAGACCAGAACTTGCCTCTGTATGCAATGGCGATATCATCAACGTCGATAATGGCTTTACCTCCACCCCATTCAGTTTACGTTAATAGCGAGTTAGCTCATAGTTTTATTGCGCCCACTTTTTCGTTTGGCTATGCCCGCCAACTTAAATCACTCTAACTTCAAGTTGGTGTAGGTTTAAACTTACCGAACTCCTATGTGTATATATAATAAAATTCATTTTTCTTGTTGATATGCAAAAACAAGTTTTTTTCTCAGGAACGATGAAGTCATAAATTTGTCTTCAGTACTAGTCGTACTCTATGGCGGGGAGCACGAAGCTGAAAAGTGGAAAAGTATTGCAAAGTCTCAAAAGAAAAAAAACGCAACGCAAAATAGAAATAAAACAAAAAAAGGTCGTGCAGGTAAACAAACATACGGTCCAATTTCATTTTACAAAAATTTGTATCCACCTCCAGTTGGCTTGTAATTTCCGTGGCAATTCTACCACATAAATAAAATATGATTTTTATGCAAAGAAACATTACGTATATTCCTACATATTCGTATTCATATTGCAGAGAGTAAAACAAACATTTTATGCACTTGCACACTCGTAACACTTTCAATACCCGGCAGCGAAGAATACTAGATGTTAACTAGAAACCAATTAGTTTGCATTTCTTCACTAACTAGTTATTTTTAGATCGTTTTTTTCATGTTGTATTTCATTTCATTGTATTTCAGAGCGAAATCACATTTGGCGCTTTATTGCTAGTCAGTTCCATAATATAATAGTACTTAAAGCAATTAAAATTTTTTATCGTTGAATTTACAAAAAAATACTCATTTGGCAGCGTAGAAAAAGTCTGTATACAAGTAGTAAAAAGCGAATTCCCCGCGTTATAACCAAGTGTGATAGTATCGGAAAACTACAATTTTACTTTTTTTCACAAGAGCAGTAATTTTAAAAGATTTTAAATCTATTTTGCTTGTTATTAAATAATATATATAATAGCAATGTCGTCTTCTGAAAGAGAAATTATGGTTAAACTTTTCGAAGAAGGAAAAAAAATACCGTCAAATTAGTCCGATTGATGGAAGTACACACTCTTCCATCCACAGGGTGATAAAAAATTACAAAGAAACCGTTTTTGTCCCTCGGCCACATCCAGGGCGTCCAAAAATATTAACGCAGCGTGAAACTCGTAACGTTTTACAGAGTGTGAAGCAAAACCCTCGACTTTCAGTATTCAAAATCGCTTAAAACGTCGAGAAAACTCGCTGCGCTGACACCAACCGCAAAATGTTGAAAAAGATCAGGGCCATGTCGGATTCGAACAACCATTGATATCGCGAGTCAATAGGCAAATACGTATTGCTTTCTCGAAAAAGCACCTAAATAAGCACCAGTAGTACTGACAGAAGGTTATTTTTTCCGACAAGAGCAAGTTTTGCGTCTTTGTAATTAAAGGGGTAAGTTCATATGGCGAAAACTGGGCACGGCTTTCGATAAGGCAAACTTGGTGCCGGCTGTGAAGCATGGTGATGGTGGAGCAAAGATATGGAATTTATATAGAGTGCACTATGCACAAATATGCATATCTTAATAATTTGAAAAGACATTTGAAGCGGAGCCCAGAAGAATTCGGTCTAGGAAGTGACTACTGCTTCAAAGAAGATAACAATCCGAAGCATACAGCGGATTATTGAAGCTTTGGTTGCTCTACAACGTTCCCAAACAGCTTGGTCTTCGGAAAAATAATGCCTTTTTTCGACTTAATGGGACCCTCCCCTGATTTTGGAGCAAAAAATCGATTTTTTTTTTTTACAAGTGAAAAAATGAAGCCATATATTTGTAGAGTATGTGTTTAAAGGGATTTTGCAATACGTTGAATATTTTTCAAATGGCAAGTTCTCGAAGAACACACCTGACTCACGCACGCTGCGAAACTTTGAAAAAACTCTGAACGCGTTTTTCTCGAAACCATGTTTTCCGATCTAACTTCAAGCCCCGGGCTTGATCGTCTACTCGTAAGATTTCTATTATCTAAAATCTGTTTCAAAGTATATAGTTTTTTATACGTCTTGAACCTAAGATTGGCATTAATAATTAATTATTTATATTTTTTTAACGTATTTGAAGTGGAAAAAGTGGCAAAAAATTTAACTTTATAATTGCAATGAGCATTATTCAATAAATTTATCGTTAAAATTGCTTCAATTGAGGTTCAGGACGTAGAAAATTTTATGATATTCAAGTAATGACAACGATTTTTGATTTCAGTCTACTACAAGGGGCTGTAGGCGTGAAGTTGTTGGGCATGTTTTTCGCGCTGATGCCGACGGAAAGCGCCATTTTGTAGCCGTCATTTTGAATTTCGACAATTTGTTTGCCGTTTTAAAATCTCAAATAATAAAAAAATTTAATAGCCAAAACCGGAAAAACTTTATCAGGGGAGGGTCCCCTTAAGTACCTAGTTCGCAGACTTCTTCTTATGATTTTTCTTGAAGCCTGTGTGTTTTGTTTTGTTTGTATGTTATCATTAGAAAATTAATCACTTTTATTTTCATAAATCTACGTATTTAATATCTCTTAATGAATATAAAATAAATGGGAGTTTTTGAAAAATATATAAAATCCTATTTTAATGAGTTATTTTGGTTGGTATTATGTACGCAGACTTTTCCAACCGAGTGTAAATATCAACCCTGCGGGTTAGGGTGTCAAGAATTTACCGCGGTATGGCATGCCTGTCATAAGAGGCGACTAAAATCCAATAGTTCTCACGACAGTTGGATTTTTAATCGAAACCACAGGAATGTTTATTCGGGCAAGGGCTGTAACTCTTGCGATATTCTCTGAAAATCAATTTGGGGAATAATTTTGCGGTTACTACAACAACAACAACAGAATATAATTATTAACTCCCCAAAAAGGAATCAAGAGGTGAAACATTTTCAATATTGAAAAAGTGGTGTATAAGTGAAAATGTTGAAATCACTTCAATTCACTGCTGGGTTTGTTTACCACATTCAGAAAATCATATACATACCTACGTATATATGTATTTCAGTTTCAGTATACTCAAGTGACAGCTGAGTCGTGTGATACGTGAATGCTTATCACTCTTCGTAGAGCAAAAATGAAATATGTTGTTTGTCAGTTGGATTGTTTACCACTTGCTTGTCATTCATGCAGTAAGTCAGTTAGTCAGTCATTTAGTCATGCAGTCAGTCAGTCTTGTGGTCTCGCAGCTAAAGCCTCGCGGCAGTTAGTCCAGACACACTACTACGACGGTTGTCGACTCAAAATTCCTGCTTGTGGTTTCCCTAAGGTCTTCTGTTTCTGTGACATGTGGTATGCACATACAAACGCTGCCATGCCACTGCTTCATGTACATACATACATACATACGTATATACATATGTACATAGTAAATCATTGCCAGCCACTGCTTGGTTGCTTGGTTGAACGCAAAGTGATAGAACTTTCATTTTTCACACATGACATGCCATACATATATAAATACATATAAATGTACATATTTAAGAACAAATGCGGAGCATAATTCTAATTCTTACTGCTACGTACATACATATATTAGAAATGTTAATTTATTTGTTTTCCTACATTTTGAACACATGTTTGTACATACACACACACACACATGTGTATACCAGTATACGTCTTGCGGCAAACCAAAAGACAAGTAGCTGAATTCATTAGTGTGATTTGTTCTAGAAATCTGAGTAGAAGAACGTGCCCAATAGTCTGAAGAATTGATGGCAACCCCTTGGTTATGGGTTTGTGGTTTTAGTGAGTTGAATATTCGTTTCTAAGATAAATATCTTTAATATTTTTATTTAAATGGTAATTTTTATATTTTAATAATGTATAAGCTGGTTGTTTCGTTAATCCCTGAGCGTACGCTAACGGCAATTTTTTTAATTTAAGAGTTATCACATATATATGGTATTCATTATTAACACTCACCCGTCTGATAAATACCTAGTATACTATAATATGACATAAAAATAATAACTAAATAACTAATCACTTTTATTTATTTAATTCTCTTTTCAGGTAAGTTTCAAAATGGAAATTATTATACGTAAGCTGTAGAAGGATAAGTATTTTTGCAGTACCTTTCTAAAGGCGCTGGTGAGATGGAAATAAACCCACATATGTACATATGTATGTAAGCGGCATTTTTTTGCTACCGACTCACAAAAGAGCAATAGCTAAAGAAGCAGTTAAGCGCTTCACACCACTTCCCGACTGAGTAAAGAGAAAAAAAACTGCTCTACTGAGTTAGCGATTGAATAAAAATGCAAAAAAATGTGTTTTTAGAGAATTTTTTGTGAAGAGGCTTTTTGTTGGCGCTTTATTACCGCTGCAACGATTTTCGGCTGTACTCTCTCATTTTGATGTTTTTCAGGAGAGAGAGAGAGGGACCTACTAACCCGCCTCCGAACGGCCGAAGGATTTTTATGAGGAGTTTATATTGGGGGTAGTAAAAAAAATCCATGGAATTGAAGGCTTTAATTACCATTGTTAAAAAATGATCCGATTTAGGTCAAATATGCGCCTTGTTGCCATTTTAAAGGTTATTTCATAATGTCTCTCTCATAGAAGTCCTCGTTCCTATTGGCAAAAAATTGAGACGGTCGATTTTACCAAGCCTCTCTTGAAGCGAATTTTTCACCAGCAAAATTGTTCGCCATGGAGAGAAACAGATGGTAATCACTTGATGGGAGGTCAGGTGGATGCATAAGAACCTCTCAACCAAGCTCCCGAAGCTTCTGGCGAGTCACTATCGATGTGTGTGGCCTGACGTTGTCCTGATGGAACACAATTCCTCTTTTATTGGTCAAAGCTGGAAATTCGGTTCATGAGGTTTTTTTGCGTTAACTCGTATAACACTCACCCATCGAGTTTTTTTTTCGTATCCAGCCTGATTCAAATGGTTCCAAATGGTTTTTTGTTGAATCTCAAACCAAACGGAATCATCCAATCACAAAACTGATCACAATTAATGCTATCATCCTTGGGATCCAATCCAAACCATGGCATTTCAATAACCTGAAATGAATTTATTATTCTGGTAAATCTAATAAACTCCATCGAGATCATCTAGCTGAAACATAGAAACTGTCAGTTTCAATAGATTTTTACAGCAGACAGATTGGAGTTAGATTAGTTGGTTAATTAGATTAGATTTGACACCGACACTCCTGTAAGCGTAGCCATGGCGGTCATTTTGCTGATATTGTTTTCCATTATTAATGTCCTATCTTCTTTAAATTGAAAAAAAAACTTCGCTAATATAAAAATAACACCTCTTATTGGAAAACGCTGTATCTAGTCGTTTTTCTTTAATAACTTTAACTGTTTTCTTATGTATCTTAGCCTCTATTTTACCAATTATTTATTAGTGCAAACACATACTCAATATAATATATATGTATGAATGTACCTTGAGAGTCCTGCAGAGAAAAATACAAGTTTTTAACTTAAACCCCACAGGTCGCCGATTTTACACTAACTAACCAGTTCATCTTCCCTCTATTAGCCTTGTAAGCAATTAGTATTTTTAAATATCCTTCGCGCTGCCAATTGTTCGATTATAAATCACCTTTATACTAGTTGTTGAGTAGCTCATTTAGGTGCGTGGTGAATTTCTACTTCATTAAAAAAAAATAAATAAATTTAAAAATTAAGTTTGCCTGCAGCGAGAACCTCTAACCTCAACTAAGAATGCAACTCAGCCGTGGTGTACTAGATATAACAACACAGTGGTGAAAATTATTATTACCCCGTAACTAGTGAACCACTATACAAATAACCCACTGGTATGATTTCGTCTTCAAAATACTGGTTGTTAACTAGAATTTTTGCATACTAGTCTACTCGTCTTTCTGCAGGGAGCAATCAAAAGGTTAATTTTTATAACTTATATGCATACATATTTATGTATATAGAGGTAGGTGTATGTTCTGTGTGCAAATTAGGTGTGGCACAATAATATTGGAGTTGAATTACAAAGCAACAACACGAGTTATACCCAGAAATAGCTCATCAGCCTTTGTCAGGCTATTATTTTACATAGTAGAAATGTCATTTTGTGTCCTTACGTAAATCATAAATGTACGAACGTATCGTGCTTGTAAAATATTTAAGGTGACCCACAAATACATTTATGTGGAAAATAGTGGCGAGTTAATACTGACAAAGTGGCGCGCTACTGAAATATTATTAAAGTGTTGCTAACTATATTTTGATATACGAGAGGATTAACAAAGTTCTGTAAGTTGACCAGAAAAAAATTTAAAAAAATTCTTTTTGTATTTATTCGTAATCTTTGTCCTTTTTTATCTTCTCTACGTAATCGCAATACATTTCTTTAGTCTATAGATTTACTCTCGGAAACAATTTTCAAAATCTTGCTTTTTAAACTTATCAAGATCAGCATTAACCGCATTAACTATCTCCTCATTGCTATTAAAGACCTTTCCTTTTAAATTTTTTTTTTAATTTTTGGAAATAACTAGAAATCAAAAAGTGCTATATCCGGGAAATATGGTGCTGGAGGTATTTCTTCGATCCCAGAGATCGCAATAAAATTACTCGTTGTTTCAGCAGCGTGGGATGACGCGTTGTCATGATGCAAATCCTCATTCTTCCTGTTTTCCAACAAATTTTTGAAAACTTGGTAAACACTCCTCGGTGTACCATTTTGCAGTTACCGTCTGCCCCTCTTGCAGTGGAATAGCTGCTAAGATTTTAGATCGGGTGAAGTAAACTGACATTACTTTTGCTGCTGATTTTTGTTGGTTAGATTTTACGGGTGGGTTGCTCCGGTTGGACTCCATACCATGGACTTTTGTATGGTTTCTGGATCGTACTTATAGAACCAAGATTCGTCACCAGAATTTGTTTGGGAAAAACTGAGCAAAATGCAATCGAGCGCACTCTTTTTAGGCCTCATTTAAAATTCGTGGTACCCATCGAACAGATTTCTTCGTGTATCCCAGATGATTACTCAATATTCGCGATACAGCCATGGCATTCAAGCCCAATTCATTAGGAATCATTTCTTGCGTCAATCGTCGTCTTCGTTAATTTGGAACCTTACCAGATTAGTGGAAAATTTGGGTCGACCTTCTCGGGTCTCGTCCTCTACGGAAAAATGCCCGGTCTGGAATCTTCGGAACCACTTAGAAATAGTCTTTAAAGACGGTGCGATTGTTTCATATAAAATTTGGCATTCAGTTTGTATTGGCTGTAAATTACGCCGAAACCCACTTGGCGAATTTCTGTTTGCATTGGTGGTGGATTTTCGTATGAACTATTCTCAGCTATCCTGAGTTTTCTCGTCTCCATTTTAGCCGATCGTTCTAAAATTTGAAAGAAAGACTAATAAAGTAATTGCAAAGGATTTGGTATTTTTAGATTTAACTAAAACAAATTGAAAGTCACCAACTGGCCGAACTTTTGTTAACCCGCTCGTATTGCACAGAAAGCTTAGTCATCTCTAGGGGGAAAAATTGCTTATTAAAACTCAGTTCAGGTGTAAAACTCTACATTATATCTTAAGTTTCAGGTTTAATCCTGGTATTGCCTGGTGTCCTCGAAATAAAGGAATAACAAAATGTATTCAGTCGTAACTTTTATTCAAACGTATCAAAGTTTAAAACATTATTCAACCAAGAACCAAATACAAGCGTTGTCAACCTCATTTTCTGATGCCATTTTTAATCTTTTTTGTGGAAAAATATAATTTTTACATTCTTTGCATCACATTTTTAGCCCCATTTGTTTGTTGTCATTCGTTTGCATGGCTTCCAGGTAGATGTCACAAAAATTTGCATATTGATTGATGCCCACCCTGACGAGGTCAGTTAACTAACCCGTTGTTGATACACTCTTAGTCCCGTTTGCTGCCACGTCAGGTACGTTGTTGTGAAGTAAAAGTGATGATAGATGAGTGAAAGAATGAAGGTGCTACTTTTTATAGTCCATTTTGTGACAAAACTGCGTCTGTATGTATCTGGAATTTAAATTTTTAGACATTGAATTAAAGCATTAAATCATAGTCTTTTTAAAAGCTAAGGAAATTTACTTTAAGCAGGAGTCAAAATGAGCATTCAAGTAAACTTTCATGACGCTAGATTTGGTTAAGTTGAACTGGTTGACTCCAACGACAAGTCTCACTTAGACGATACCACATTCATTTACCAGATATGTACATGCGACAACACTGCTAGACTATTTGTGGTGTCTCTAGTTTAAAGAAAATTTCTGTTCTTTTCTCAATTTGAAGTAGTCATTTTAGTTCATTATCCATAGCTGTGTGAAGGTCCTACAGCTTTTCTGCGGCAAGGAAGCATATGCTCTGTCTTCCGATCGTTCGGGCATTTGCCAAAAGTTTTGCCTTTTACTAGACCGAAGTTGAAAGCTTCCGACACCAAAACTCTTTTACCAGGACAACTTTGCTGTCCAACTCAATTCTTTTACTCAGTAAGAGAGGCTTTGTTTCGAAATAATATTAATTTTAAAAATAATTTCTTTATTTTTTCGTTAAATATGATTTGGTCAAAATATCTGGAGAATGTGAAACGTATCTTTTAAATGAGGAAAACAAAGTCTCTTGAAAAATAATTTGTATCAAATTTTAATCTAATCTTTAGATTTTTAGGTTTGAGCTAACAAGAATGCAGGACCTTGGCTTGCCATTACTAGAACTACTTACCAATAGACCCTTGCTGGATCTCAATTCACATAGGTTGTGCCCGATCACCCAGGGCTCCTGGATGAGGGCTACGTCTACTGCCCTCGATGACATTCGGAGCAGCAGTGCAGCAATTGCTGCTTTACTGTGGTGCAGGTTTACTTACGGCACCGTGACCTACTACCCTACACCTCCTTCAAAGTGGAGTTAGCTGCACCCTCCGCTATCGGCTGCTCCTCCGTATATTGTCTGAACGAAAGGTCCAGACCTAAGGACGAAGTAGATGAAGCGAAGAATCCATAGGATCGTCCAATTGCATACTTCACCCTTCATCCTTAACCTCAATTTCCTCCGGCTCTACATCAACGAGTAGGTTTTGACCTTGACTGTTACCGTGTCAAAGCCGAACTTGATCTAACCTTTCGATCTTTCCAGGTGTGGGAATGATTCTTTGTTTAGCGTTAGCACTGCTTGACGCACTGCATTGGAACTAGGCTCAACCCTTGTCCTCTATCGATCTGTCCCATTTCGTTGCCTTATGTGAGCCATCTTCTGGGTGCAGAGGGAAGTTTGGCAGGACTAATTTGGCCTACTCTATCTCTGCAAGAATAAAGATCAGTAGCTTCGCTGCTTTCCGCTTTGCTCTTTAGGTCCTTCGTTAGGGCGAATCTTTTCAGAATCTTCCTTGCAAGTCTTTTATATTTGTAGCTCGTTGGTCTAGGATCTTGACGTTCCTCGGATTTAGTGAAAACCATAGGGGTAGAAGGAAGCAAACGCGGGCCTGCGCACTGCTCTCGCTGGTAGCCAAGGCAGTAATCCGCAGTCCTGAGCTAACTACGCCAGTGCCAGGAATATCCGGCTGAGGATCCCCTTTTTCCCCCCCCACTGATGCTAACCTTTCTGGGTTGCGACGGGCGCGGCTTCGCCATTGACCCTAATCCGCCACCCTCTTTTGTCGTTGGATAATCTAAGGGGTACCCTGCTTCGCGTTGGCCCCCAGGTTCGTGAGCTTCCGCTCTACTTTTTTTGAAGAATGGCGGTCCCTTTTGTTTCTTGTTTTTGTGTACTTTAAAATCACTCATGATCCCACGAGTAGCGGAGAAGGGGTGTGTCCTCTCGAGTAGAGATCCGCATTACCTGGGTAAGGCCATGAGTACATCCTGGTGCGACCTGGTTCTTGATCCAGCCCCACCCCAAGACCACGATCAAAAACCATTTCTCTACGAGTATGACATGAAGCATACACCCATAGCACTGATACCTGATCTCTGCTGGATACCTACCCGACAACGTACGGGCTTGCTATGTAGTATCCATTCCAAGTTGGCATCCTCGAGGAGGTTTCAGTCTGAGGAAGAGGAGCTCCGCACAAAAAAAATAAATTTATTAAAATGAAAAATGCAATACTGTTATTAGTCACTTTGTTATACTCTATACATTATAAAACTTTCTGTAATCCGTCAAATATTTCAAGTTTCTTCAACCTGACGAATGTTTCCCACGTGGTTAGCGTGTTTGCATGCCACTCAAGTGATATTCTTCAAAGTTTCAACACCGCGTGTCTCGCGATGGTAATATTATATATATATATTTTTTTTTATTACGACATTCTTTTATTCTTGTTATTGGTTTTACATTCTTGCCTTTTGTTTTGTTTTCAGTTCTTGTTTTTTTTTTTTGTTTAGCCTCCTCACTATTTCCCTGTTACCATAATTAGCTAAGCACTTTGCCTCGACCTCACCATATATGGCGAACACCAAGCAGGTATCTTTGTGAGCTTTACCCACTTTGAGTGCGAAAGCGAATTTGCAGTGTAAAGTGTAAAGCTGTCGAATAGCTAGATATGTTTCAGAATCTACTTGATTGATGACTATGCATTTTTTTGTTGTTTCTTTTTTTAGGTATATATTTCTGTGCGGTCTTACTTCACCATTGGTTTTTAGCCTTTGGTTGGTTTTTACCACACTTTGTTATGCTCAAAATGTACATAAGTATGTATGTACCTTTGATTGCTTGTAGAATTCACTTTTTACTCTTTTCAATGTTTCTTGGTTCTGCTCTTTTTCTGTTCTTCAAATTTTATTTGGCTTCGTTCGCGTCTAGAAGCCGGATATGGTTGCGGCGTAAGCGTAATGTTGGCGCATGTTTTGTTTTGTTTGTTTTTTTCCTACACTTTGCACTTTATTACTAGGTATGGCCTTTTGAAGGTCGTCTTATACGAAATTGGTAAATTTTATTACCACCATTTGTTTGGATTGGGTTGATGTAATTTAGTTTCGCATAGGGAAGTAGAAGAAAATGGCGGCGGGTATTGAATTAAATGTTGGAAGAAGATTTTTCTTTTTTTATTTAGAAAAATTAGAAAAACGTTCGAACTTTATTGGTGGTTGAGAAAAGCATGAAAATTTGGTGACTTAAACATAAAGCTTGGGGGAGGGGGTCCCCTTTTTTGTGTAGACTGGGCAAAACATACTTAGGTTCCTATCGCCACTCTTCACCCAATAAAATCTTGCAGACAAACTGACGCATGAACTTTGTCAGTTCTCCGCCGGCATTTGTTTGAACAGCTCAGCCGGTAAGTCTGGCGGAAGATTGCTATACGAACTACATCATAATCGTGTAATGGAACATCTGTATATTCCTTTTCATCAGTCGCTTGACCACCTCTCTGGGTCCTACATGAGTATGCTTCAGTTTTGAAATCTTCACCGTATCTTTTCGTAGAATTTTCGAGCATTATTATCCCTAACGGCCAGCTCCTCATGTTATACTTTTCGCCCTCTTAGTTTTTCTGTGTAATTGCTTCCTGCTTTTTCCTTGAACACTTTTCAATCGCACCGTTACAAGCTAGATATCCGTTTTTTTCTCCACTGCCGTGCGGCTATCATCATAGTACCAGCTCTGCCTTCGACTTTGTCGAAAACTGTGGTGATAGCCACGTAGCTTGATGATTATGTGGTGCTGGAATCCTCTACTACAAACCACAGTATTTTATACCCCGATAAAGTCGATCATTCTCAACCCATTTGACGATGTTTCTGCATTGATGCAGAATTGTTCGACAGTTGCACCGAAGATACCTTCCTTAGCCATCCAAGTGTTGAACTCGCTCATCGTCCTGGATGAATGCCAGGACTCGCCGACTGAGTCTCTCTCCCAGCTCGAATCCAACTTATTTATATGGCCACTGTCATGTATTCAACACAAAGACCAACCCGATTCTTCCTTGCACCCTTGGACGGCGGTGATGTCAACCTGTGTAGCGGCACGTTCCAGATTCATGACTTCAAATCGTGGGCGAATGGTCTTAATCAAAAGGTTGGTTGTATAATTTTCATAGGAGCTGGGTTCTGGGATCCCAGACACAGCATGTAACCTCACTACGCGAGTAGCTCTAAATTTTGAGCACATTTATATAGCGACCCGCTTGTCTTTAGACCGATGCCGGATCTCAGCTGAACGGCTGGGGAACAGACGGTGCAAAAAAAATAGTGACCCTTTAAACCGAATGTGACGAAGTGACTACACTTAAGCTCCCCCTTTTTTAGTCGTGTCCCAAGAGTCCACGCGGGTTAGTTACCGCAGTTCAATTTCGGCTGAGCTCCTTGATGTTTTCCCAACAATTAGAGACACCTATAGTTTATTTTAAGCCTCCGAAATGCGGGCGATTTTTTACTAGCAGACTTTATTCCATGCTAGAAGTACACTTTGGGCAATCGCTAATCCTGCATGTCCTATCCTGGCTGTAGCCTTTGATATTTAAGTAAATTGCACAAATAGGATATTTACTAACGAAGTTACGTCGTGTGTCCTTATTTATCTCTAGGCAATTGAAAAGTCGCATAACATTATTAAATTCCTCTTAGTAAAAATTAGCTTAAAATTCATTAAGGTTATTGAATTTCCATGCCACCTCAATTTGAAAAAAAAAATATACCGTTACCGTCCTAAGTGTTTTTTACCAAACCCTCGTTTGAGTGTTTCATCCTCGCATTACATTTGATTTTGGACTATTAAAATTAAAAATGTTAATTTAACGTTCTACCAGACCAATATACCTCACTCTTGTATGTCGTTTTTCAAATGGATATGTAAATAGATACATACCTATATACCCATGTATGTGCGTTATTCTACCCTTAAATGAAATGGTGTCCCTTACAATGTACACCCTCTCTCCTTCTCACTTTTATGACTCTCTTAACAAGCTGTATAAAAGTATATGTGTACATTAAAACTTCTCAGATCAAGTTAAATAAATGCAAATGAATTTAAATTTGTTGGGTGTCTTTTGTGATTTTATACAGACAGCTATACAACATGTGTGCTGATATGACAGAGAAGCAGAAACTTCTATTTTTTGAATAGGGAATTTTGTTTTTTTTTTTTTCAAGACTACCTCGTAACGATAAATTTCGCGTTAATCAAAAAAATTCAATCAATTCAGTTGAAAAATTTGGAAATGTTATCGTTAAGTTAGTTATCAAAATAAATTCTATTTCGTTTTTACTCGAAGCGAATTGCTGTCGTTAATGTTAATTCTTTAACAGGTAATGTTAAATCGTTAATAGGTAATGTTAATTTTTTAAAAGATAATGTTAAATACTTAACAGATAATGCAAAATACTTAACAGATACTGGTTAATTCGTTAAAAGAAAATGTTAAAAGGTTAACAGATAATGTTAAATCTTTAATACATAATTTTAAGGTGTTAATCGATGATGTTAATTCGTTAACATATAATGTTGAGCATTAACAGATAAAAATAAATCGGTAACAGATAACGTTAAATCGTTAACAGATTATGTTAAACGTTAACAGATAATATAAAATCGTTAACAGATTATGTTAAATGTTAACAGATAATTTTTAAAATTTTAAATGTTAAACAGATAACGTCAAATCGTTAACAGATAATTTTAAATACTTAACAGATAACTTTAAATACCTAACAGATAATGTTGAATACTTAACAGATAATCCAAAATACTTAACCGATACTGGTTAATTCGTTAACAGAAAATGTTAAAAGGTTAACAGATAATGTTAAATCTTTAATACATAATTTTAAGGTGTTAATCGATGATGTTAATTCGTTAACATATAATGTTGAGCATTAACAGATAAAAATAAATCGGTAACAGATAACGTTAAATCGTTAACAGATAATATGAAATTGTTAACATATTATGTTAAATGTTTACAGATAATATTAAAAGTTAACAGAAAATGTTAAATCGCCAACAGATAACGTCAAATCGTTAACAGATAATTTTAAATACCTAACAGATAATGTTGAATACTTAACAAATAATGCAAAATACTTAATGTTGAGCGTTAACAGATAAAAATAAAGCGGTAACAGATAACGTTAAATCGTTAACAGATTATGTTAAATCGCCAACAGATCATGGTTAAATCGTTAACAGATCATGGTTAAATCGTTAACAGATCATAGTTAAATCGTTAACAGATAATGTTAAATCGTTAACAGATAATGTTAAACGTTAAAATTGATGTGTGCTGTTCAGGCAGCCGTTTCGTTTCAATAACATCTCTGTTGTTTAGATACCATATTATAATTATTAATATTTATTTTATTTTTTTTTTTTTGAGCGTGGTTAGCAAATAATTTTAATTTTTTGTGGATGATTTCCGGCTTCTTAAATGTCCTAAACTTGCAGCTAAGTTCTATGATAATTTATGTTTTTCATGAAACGTTGTACAGAATATTTTTGCTTTGTGGGCTAAATAATTTTAATATAGAAATTTTTGAAAACAATATTTTTTAATAACAAGTAGACACCGAATCTAAGTGGTCATTAATTCTTGTTATTCTTCTTTGGGTGTGTATGTGCGAGATATTCGAATGAATTTTGCATTCCAACCCCCAGGGCAGAGTGACCAACGTCTCACCTTAAATTTTCCTCCCAACTTTACAGCAATTTCCATAAAAATTTTTCTATTCTAAAAATTCGACATCAGCGCTTATGGAATGATAATGCCGCCATATTTCTACATTGTAGATATAATATTATGTACATACGTATATTGTTGCTAAATCATTTTTGGCGCCATGCTGTGCACTCCGTCACCCACCGAAGCGGTCACTAGTCTGATACAAAAATGTTGCATAATCGAACGTGTGGCAGTGTGGCACATGCTGATAGCGACAGCTTTTCCATTACCTTTGTATATACGAGTATACATACATATTGCACGTTTGTATCTGTAGCACGTGATGCCACCACTGCTGCCCGACGCGGTGCTGTTGTGGTGGCAACGTTTATTCTAATAACATTTTTACTCCCTTAAAACGCACTGAACATCCTTTGGTATATTTCCCTCTCTTCACATTTTGATGAGGTAAATGCGATAAATTTCGAGACACACAAAAGCGTATTTATTTTGAAAGATATTTTTTTATGAATGCTCTTGCGCTTGTTTGCATCAGTGATAATACTCTGATAAGTTTTTCTTTTTATTTGTTTCAAAAATTTCAAGAGAATTTGGCCTGAGTGGACGAAATGGGGTGAGAGTGTGCACTCCGGCGCACCGTAGATTTTTTTCTAGAACCACAGTGGAACAAGTAAATATTGTTGTTTGGACGCGAAGTGTCTTTTCATCTATCCTAAGCATATTTTCAGATATTTGTTATGAAATACCAGACCCTAGACTACGGCTTAAGCGTGCTCATTTCTGATAATTTTGCACAATTTGGTATTTGTTCCAATTAATTTGTAAATTTGTAAAAAATGCCCCAGCAAGCCGAAATTCTTTGCTCAGTTTTTAATGAAATCTGTGAATATCCAAAGTGTCCCATTCAAAAACGCGTAAGCTCCATTCAGTTCGTTAACCACGGGCTTTAGTCTCTAATACAATACCTTTTGGGGATCCTTTTACGTGATATTGAGAAGACTTGGTATTACTTGGGGTATATTATGGAGTCCACCTTTTTGTGAATTGGGTAGAGCACATTCAGGATCCCATCGTCAGTAAGCATTTATCTACTTTACAAGGTTTTTTTGGAATTCAGCAGGCCGGAAAAGTGTCCCAAATCATATCTTTGGTTCTTACCTGATTCTGCTCCGGACTTCAATCCTTATTTAAGGTGCCGAAATTTTTCATGGAATTTTCGAGTTTAAGCCCTGTCTGCCAGCCTTTTAAGCTCAAACTCATGCATTTTAAGCTTTCTCCTTTTCTCTCTACGAATGCCTTTCGCTTAGTTCTTGAATTATTGGTATTTTTCTTTTCATAGCGATGCGACAGTCGTCATCGTACCAATTCTTGTTTTGACCCACAGTTCCCTCACACCGAGTTGTTGATGAGTGATCTCAGAGAGCAGGAATGCAAGCCGAGCAGAAAATCGGCTGCAAATTTTCTACGGCGGGCCTACCTTGCGGAGCGTATGCACATTTTTCACAGCATTTTCGATCCGAAGACGCATTGTAGCTTGATGAGTTCTCTTATGCCGAAACCTGGAACTACAGACAACCTCATTTGCGACGCCGACGAAGCGTTCAGCCTCAGTACGTTTGGGCATTTTTCGTCATGAAGTGTTTATCTAACCTACAGTTTACTAATCCACCTGTGTATCATAGAATTTTCTACTAAAAACCGCCTCAACAGGTTCCACAAGTGTAGTTTGGAGCATTCAGATACAAGGACAACCTAGACCCACCGAATCTATCATCAAATTTAACAATATCACCCACCTTACCATATTTATTTAGGTATTGCTCACCCTTAGCTAAGCCTAAGTGGATTTCAGTCTCACGAACAAATCGCTTAACCTCGTGCAATCAAACAAGTAATTCAATTGCAGAATAAAGTTTTATTTGTGATTGCAATTGCAAGTAAACCCACAAATAATCGTAAAAACAACAAGAAACAAGGGTTGGAATAAATTGAAGCCCTGCGCCGCCACACTATCACTCCAATGTTGTAAATCAAAAATCTTAAATGGAAAGCAAACCATCAGTCAGAGAGGACCGCATCAGCAGTGGTAACCAACCGCGAATGTGTGGGAGAAAGGGTTCGAATGCGAAAAGGCGGCGGCAGGCCGGAGGGCCAACAGACACAGGAAACCAAAAATCAACACGCCATTCAAGCCGAAACTAAATTGTCAAATTGCAGCAAATAATCGAAGTTTTGTACGAACAACGGGACGTGCGCTGCGCCAACGCAGGGATTTACTGCTGGGCATTTAATGGCTAACAAATCGATGGGCGTTGAGAGGAAAAACAATTTCTCGAATAACAAAAATCACAAAACTACATAACAAATGTCTGTGTATTATACAGATGAGTGAAAGGGATATAAGCGCTATGCAGGATTTGCAGGATTAGAGATTTGCTTGTGTGCATGTATGTAGTGGTTGGCTTCGAAACACATACGTATGTATGTACATGCTCGTGGCTGGGTGTATAATACATACTCGTATTTTAAGAAAATAAAGGATGTGGGCTCTCCTTCTGCATAGCCCTGCGGCGCAAAGATGCTTTATTGCTGCTGACAAGTGTCAACAACTTTTTAAATAAATCAATGGGATTTATTTTTATTTTATTTTACTTTCATTTCTTTTTTTTTTTTGTTTTTGCACACCACTACTAGAACAGCAAGTGCGTTTTCTTTTTATTTAATTCGGCGGTTAACACGCTGTGCCACGACGAACTGGCATGTGTGGCATGCAACGACTTAAAGTTATACCACTGGTTGGGAATAAGTTGCTCTCGAAGGGGAAAACAATAATGAATCTGTAGCGAGCTGAGGTTAACGGAAGAAACCCTAGCGTGCATAATTGAGACATTAACTCGCGTTACATTTGCCACCATGGTGCACATTGCGGGAAACTGTCGCTATCGGAAGCGAATGCATGAAAGTGTATATATTTTTTTTTCTATTTACCCATTTACGCGTTCATCAATATGCGCGAAATGGTGCAAAGTTTCGAGTTTCGTATTGTGTGTTTTTATACCAGAGGCATTTCTAGTTTGAAGTTAAGTGCTTTAGAGTGGAATACCGAATCTGCTGGGAATCACTAACTTATTTCAATTCAAATTTATTTGAATTTAGTTTTTAATTTTGTTATTTTTTTATTACATTTAAAAAAACAAATTACAATAGCTTATTAAAGTTTTGTTTTTTAAATATATTTATTTTGTTTTTTTATTTATTTATTATTTTATTTTTATTTTTTTATTGTTTTTTTATTATTTTTTTAAATTTATATTCCTTAAATAATTATTTACTTTTATTATTTTTTATTTATTTTTTGCTTATTTATTTTATTTATTTATTATTTTATTAATTTTTTATTTTATTTAATTTTTTTTATTTTTTCCATTTATTTATTTTTTTTTTTTTACTTTTTTATTGCTTTTATATTTAACTTTTTTAGCCTAATTTAAATTTTTTTTATTTATTTTATTTTATTAAATTTTCTTTAAGTTTTTTTAATAAAATTTAGTTTTTAATTTTAATTTTGTATTAGTTTGCTTTGTTTTATTGTTTTCGTTTGTTTAATTTAATTTTAATTAATGTTTTTGTTTAATTTAGTTTTATTTGATTTAATTTAGTTTTATCTAATTTAAATTAATTCGTATTATATTTTATTATTTTTTTGTATTATTTTTAATATAAATTAATTAAATGTACTTTAAATAGAGTTTTATTTAATTTAATTCTATTTAATTTATTATTTTTAATTTAATTCAATTTTTTTTTTGGATATGATTTTATTTGAATTTGTTAATTATTAATTATTTTTCTTATTTTTTTGGTATATATAAAATAAAGTCCAAATATTTTAAATTTATTTAATTTGTTTTATTTTTATTTAATTTAATTTTATTCTTATTAATTTAGTTCTATTTATTTTGATTATTTTAAGTTTGTTTAATTTATTTATTTTACTATATACTAGTTTATTTAATAAAATTTAATTGTTTTTTTGGATTTATTTAAATTTATTTGTAATATTTTGGAAATTTTATCATTATATTATATCATATATTTGATTGATGTCGATTTTGATTTCTTTAATTAATTTAAAGTATTTAATTTGATTTAATTTTACCTAGTGTAATTTCACTTTATTTGTTTTAGCTTCATTAATTTTTTTTGTATATAAAATCTAATTAAAAGTATTTTAAATTTATTCAATTTTTTTCATTTCATTTTGTTTTGATTAATTTAGTTTTATATAATTAATTTTTTTTTTATTTTGCTTAATTGATTTTTTTGTATTAGTTAATTTTAGTTTTAAATTCAAATATATTATAATTTAATTTAATGTATTTAATTTGATTTAATCTTACCTAGTTTAATTTCATTTTGTTTCTAATAGCTTAATTCAAATTTGATTTTTTGTATAGAAAATTTAATTTATAGTATTTTAAATGTATGTAATTTATTTTAATTTTAGTTAGTTTAATTTTCTTTTGATATATTTAGTTTTGTTTTTGTTTTATTCATTTTGCTTGATTTTGTACGTGTTTATTTAGTTTTATTTAATTTTTTATTTCATATTTTATATTTGTTTTAATTTAGTTATAAATTTATTTAATTTAATTTTTATCTGATTTATTGAGTTTTCTTTAATTAATTTTTTTATTTTGTTGAATTTATTTTTTTATTTTTTTTTTATTTTATTTAATTAATTTGCATTTTTTATAATTTTTTTTAATATTATATATTTTTTTTTTCTAATTGAATTTAATTTTTTTTTTCTTTAATTTGAATTAAAATTTCATGTTATTTATTTAAGTTAATCTATTTTAGTTTTATATAAACCAAGTTATTTTTTTATATTTTGATTAAATTTTTAATAAAATTTAATTTTAATTATAATTAAATTTAATTTTATTTAATTTGATGTTACTTAACCCTTTCGCTCCGACTTTTGTAAGGCGCTTGCACAAACTTTATTTTCGACATTTTGGAAACCCAATGGGACTTTAGAAGCGTACAAATCAAACGAAGCACGTAACTTATGTGGAAAGGGTGTTTTTGGGGTGGGACATTTTAGTCCCAATAGGATTTTATGGTGGGACATATTCATACCAGCAGGGTTCAAACTACAGGAAAAACTTTTTGTATATAATATTTATTTTATACAACTTATGTTCCTTCAAGTCCAGGTCCTTCTTTTCCACTGTAAATGTTCATGTCATAGGTGTATCCAGTCAAAGAATCGCAACGAAGCCACATTTTGATGCACCGTTTTACTGGTTTTAAAGGCATATATTGTTTGAGCGAGGAACGTCCTTTGAATTTCGTCATTTGCTCATCGATGCTTTGGAAGCTGCTATCGTCGCGGCAGATTTTGAATGTTTTTTTCAAGCAGTTAAAGAAGTCGTCTATGTAATATGTTTTTCCTGCATCTGCAGGCTTGTCCACAGGAGCAAAATATAACTTAGACATTATCTGCTCAAAACGATCGCGTGATATGGCTGATTTTATAGATTGGTTGCTCAATGAAGCATGATTTGACCAATAGTGTTTCAGCGATGGCACATGGTTGTACGACATAATAAACATGCATCCAAGTATTATATCAATTTCGCCTGAGTCTGTGTGAAGAACTTTTTTTCTGTTCTGCCCCGCTACAGGTATTTTTTTGAGCCTCTCGATGGTGCACTGAGCGATGTACATTGACATGCTTCTTGGAAATAATTTCCGAAAAATTTGATAGGGCGTCGAGCGACGTGAAATGTGTTCAGAAATTTTGCATTGCCGCTGACTTGTAACCGATTTTCTGGTAATAAACGAATTATCCGGTGTCCTCCAAATAACTGTGGCTGTAGGAGGTTCCTCAATTACGGGAGTAGGATGATCATCATCAAGACAGACAAAAGATTTTTCGCTAAATTGACTGCCTTCTGCGTCACTAGGAGAATCATCATTGGAAGTTTCGGAAGGCGGAGGTTGATAATTATCTTCACTACCTTCACTAAAATCAGTTTCCGAAGCACTGGTCTCATCTTCATCTTCATAAAGGACAGCAGTTATTTCTTCGGAATTTAGTTTAGTCATTTTTTTTGCGTCCTACAACTCAGCAAAAGGAAAACATAACTGTGTGCCACAACATACTGCTGGGACATATGTGTCCCTCTATGAAACCTTATTGGGACACATACGTCCCAGATTTGTTTTTTCTTTTAATTCTTTTATAAAGCACTTATAAAACCAAATTTATTTACTTACCGCTTTCAGTAAAGTATTTTTCTTTAGGAAAAACAACACTTCTTTGAAATAAATGCGTTTTTTTCTATAAATAATGCACAAAATTGGCCCGATCGAACTCACTTCACAAGAACAACTGCTAAAAACAAACAACGAAAGAAACCACGTGCGTCACCGATAACGGTAAATTTTAAACATTGTTCATGGCTACTGATTGGGAAATTTTGGTTGAACTTACAATGCAAATAACGAGTTGCAGGGTCAAGCGAACATTCCGTGGGACACCAGTGTCCCCGCAGTAGCGAAAGGGTTAAGGGGGTCTCCTCATCAGTCAGTTTCAAAAAATCGATTTTTTTTTTTTTGCTTCAATCGTTAGAATTATTATTAAAGAATATTCTTGCAAATTTTGAGAGTCCAACTCAAACTCGTTTAGGATTTACAAATCTGAGTAGAGTCTCGCGTGGGGCAAGCGCGAGCTAAACTAAAAACTTTAAAGCCTATTTCCCGAAAACCGTATTTTTTAAAATTCCGTGCACGATTAAAAATGAACCATTAAAGCTATGTATACAAGTAAGACACCGTTTTTTAGATAATTTTATTGTCCATAGATTGATTTAATTTTGTTTTCATTATTTTAGTTTTATTTAATTAATTAACTAGTTTTAGTTCAATTTAGTTTTGTTTGTGTCATTTTTCAAATTTACTTATATATTCTATTTATTTAAACTAATACTTATTTTCTTTTATTTAATTTAACATAAAATTAAACATTATTTAGTTTAAATTAATTGTAGTTTAGTTTTATGTAATTTGATTTTTTAATATTTTTATTTTGTTTAAATTAATTTTTATTTCAATTTCATTTAATTTAGTTTTATTTAATTTTATTTCATCCAAATTGGTTTGATATAATTTTTTAATAGTTTAGATTTTTTTGTATTATATGTTTTTTGTTATACATATATCATTTAATTCAATGTAATTTAGTTTCATTCAACTTATATTAATCTTATATTAATCTGAAGAAAATATGTTAATGAAAATTTAATTAGTGTTCAAATTAAACTAACGTTTGGCTGGAACGGATTTTTTCATCCTTATCATGCAATGAGCTTAAAAAGCTCAGTTCCTAGTCGTATTGAGCTTTTTTTTAAATTGTTTTGTTTTCCTCAAAAACGGAATAAGGAATCAGACATCAGATTCTAAGCCTATACATGGATCATTCCGGAAAACCCATTCATTAAGAACTCACATCAGCTCTTCTTCACTATTTATTGTGTTAACACTTGAGGCTTTATCAAGGTAATGTTGAATGGCTTGATTGGATTATTTTTTTTTTTTTTTTGTTTGTTAATTTTTCCAGTTTTTGTACACACTTTCTCGTTCGTTTTATTTTCACTTTTCATTACATTTGTACGCATAAATATTTTAAATTTATTAAACTGACTAGTAGAACAAGCCGCAACAACTTTAATGCCACAAAGCAAAATGCCGCTGCTACTGTTGCGCACTCAAAAGGGCAAAAAGAAGGCAACCATTCGAAATGCCGAAGTATGTTATGCAGACAGATTTCAATAAAAATGAAAATGAAAGGAATACAAGGGCAAAAGCCAAAGGGAAATACTCAATTTATGCAAATTCTATGCAAATCTGTTGAGCAGCTTGATTTGCAAAAGGAAACACCAGCAGCAGCGGCGGTGGCAGTGAATGTGACTATAGTAATACATACATAGTAGTGGGGCTCTTGCTACGCGGGCAATATTTGCAAAGCCATCGCCACTTGTAATGGTAATGACGACATCTATCAATAAACGCCAACAACAAACCAAAGGGGCAATGAAAGTGTGTAGACACACAACTGCACGCGAATATATTGTACATATGTAGGTATATGTATACTACATAAATGCACGTACACGTATGTCTGTACGTATGTGCTTTCGCACAATCTCACTTAAGAGCAGACGCGTAATGTTAAATAATAATGGAGGCGTTGCCATTGTGTTCCCCCATTTGTACTTATCCTCCCTGCTACATACTGCTACCGCGCGACAGGAAGCCACACAGATGAGCATAAAGACCGACAGACAGACAGACACACAGATCCATTAAACCATTATGTGCGTACACATCAGTGTCAGTCTCCATATGGAACTCAGGCAAAATGTCAGCGTCGATTATCACGCACCGCCACATTCTCTAGCGACAAGCAGCACCCTGTTCCACTTAATGTGGCAAATTTAATGCATTATGTACCGCTTGGCACTTAACGCTTCCCGACGAAACATACCTATATATATATATATATACATATATGTATATATATATATGTGTGTGTGTTTCATGTAAAAATTGTAAGTTTTTATTGTTGTTGTTGTTCTTGCTTTTTATGTATAGCTTGAAGGAGAGCGGAAGTATCAGAAGAGAAATATACAGTGAGTGTCCCACTCCGAAAGATCTGTGAATAGTTTTCAAAACGAGTTGTAACATTTTTGTAAAACTCTTTTATTTCTTTTAGAAAATAGTCAATAAAGAATTAAACAATTTTTAGCGATAAACAAAGTTTTTTTTTTGTTATTTTTAGTTACCAAATTTTTGTAAAACTAGTTCTTTGGGAGATGTCCTTTAACCTATTGGGAAGATCAAGAAAACAGCAAGCAGCGATAAATATAATTACGCATAATTTCCCGAGTAAAAATTAATATTGTTGAAGACAAATTTCTGGCTAAAAAACAGTGGCACGATGTAAATCGCTTCGCAAGTTAAG
The DNA here is from genome assembly GCA_037013455.1 of Ceratitis rosa. Classification (NCBI taxonomy): domain Eukaryota; kingdom Metazoa; phylum Arthropoda; class Insecta; order Diptera; family Tephritidae; genus Ceratitis; species Ceratitis rosa. The sequence goes on from JAWMAG010000012.1 coordinate 11,309,818, forward strand.
AACCATGCCTGCTTTTTCCGACATAGTAAATTTCTTAAGACAAATTTAACAAATCTTTGATATCTGAAGTTGCGTGGAGGAGAATTCTGTAATAATTTTTTCTTTAATAATACAGAACGAAAGAGAGGATTGTAGGGAGGTGATTAGGCACATTGGGATCGCAACGTGTTCAGTGACTCATAATTAGTATTAATAAAATTTTTGATTGCCCTTAAATAATTAGTCTCTGAGCTATCGTCAACCAAGCTTACGGCGACTCTTGTCCGGGGAAACTCATGATGTACAAGTGGCACAGTTTATTTAAACGACCCAAGACCGGGCAGAAGCATCGAGGTAGCTACGCCAGTACGTATCGAAAAATTTGATAAAATTGTTATCGACTATGCTCGACTAAAGAAGAAACAACTCGCTAAAATGGTTGGAGTGTCCGATACAACCAATTTTAAAATCCTGCAAGATCATCTTGGCATGACTAAAGTCAGCACGAGATGGGTACAATGCGTTTAGTGATTATGTGTATTTCTGGACCTCTGCGATGAGTAGAAGGTTAGTGCATTGAATCGAATTGATATAGGAGACGAAACTTGGGTTCATTACTATGAATCTTAGTCAAAACACGTCTCCATGAAGTGTCATAAAAAGAGTAAAACACCTCTCAAGGAGTTTAAGCTGTCACAGTTAGCTAAAAGAACACATGGCCACCTTCTTTTGAGATTTGGAGTGAATGTTATTGATCGATCGATTGAAGATAAAAGTGATTCGATAACTGGGGAATACTACGCTTCAATATTAGAACGACTAAAAGCCGTCATTAAAGAGGAGAGACGTTGAAAATTGACAAAAGGTGTGTTGCTTATACACGACAAGAAAGAAACTGAAAAAATAATAAATGTATTATTAATGAAATATTCAGCTAAAATTATTTACAGATTTCATAGCAAAATTGTCACTGCCCAAAGATATATATACTCTATGAGTTCAAATATAAATGCCACAATTTATCAAAGGCTGCTTAAAGAGCAAGTCAATGTCAGCACCACACCACGTGTACTGAGCAGCTGGACACGCGACTCTTGGACAAGAAACAAAACAACTGAGGGTGGTAAGCGGAAAAATATCCAAAAGAAAAAAGAAGAAGAAATCAATAGGATTTGGAACACATATTTCAAAACTCTGCTTACAACATTAATTTGAAATAAAAGCAGAATGCATGGTTGGTTGCTTGCAACAGCAAGCTCAAGAACATTGATTTACTAAGCCACCGAAGGGTAGTACGCAAGCAGTTTCCATATGCCACGTGTCCGCACTTTTGTAACCAACTAAGCAGCAATCACTCCATTTACGGCGATAAAACATGCATTTGCTGACGAAGCGCGACCATAGCCAGATGCTGCTGCAGCTGAGGCCACAGACTGTCAGCGGTGTGTGAAACTGCAAGAGCAACCCTCAACCTGAAAGAACACCGAAAAATGAGTGCTTCTAACCATTAATATGTAGTGTTAAAATTAATATAATGAATCTGTAGCCGGAAGCGCAAACCGTGGTCCGCTATTGGAGTATGCAGTCTGTGCTTGGACAAAACCCCCACCCACAATGCCTATGCATTAATATAGAGTTGACTCCCCAAAATGCTTGCGGCTATGAAGAACGCATAGCAATGTGGATGGTCATTGAAATGGTAAATGAGGGAATGAGCAGCTGCTGGGCGATTCGAACGCACTGAGTGCATTCCTTGCTCTCTCACCTCTTTAGTATTTTCCACCACTGACTCCAAGTTATATGTACATACTCGTATGTACCATATATACTGATTTTTATGTCTCGCCCACCAATACTACAACCACCGACATTCATATCATTTTTTTGGAAACATTTCAAATGTCGGCATTCAGGTTGCTCTTCACTGTTACTTCATCCATTTCGATGTCTCTTTTTCATTCATTATTTATTTTAGATATCGCTTTACCAATAGCAGTCATGGCGTGGGTTTAATAGCGTGCATAAACTGTTAGGTTAAGCTCAGATTCTTAAAATAAACCTGTAAACTATTTCAATAAAACTCTTCAGGTGAACTGGTTTTTGAATGAATACTTTTTTTCTGAGCGGTATTTACTGGCGGCCGAAATAACCAAGTGGTTAGTATTGCGTACTGTCATACTGAGGACCAGGATTTGAGTCCGGGTTCGGCCAATATTCAAAATTATATATATTTAATTTTCCTAATTTCTGTCGCCCTCCGTAGGGAATCTCTTGCCCTCCGAGTGTATTTCTGACTTGGAAATCAAAGCACCTAATGAAAATCCAGAGGGGCATATGTGTTGGAAAAACATCCAGACGCATAGCACAGATTGGAAAGGAAGCTCCGAGGCAAATCGCTTCAAAACAAACAAACAAAAAGGTAACAAACTTCATGGAATGATGAGACCAATCGAGTTAGCCATGTGTTTCTGTCGGTCCGTCTGTCTGTCTGTTTACACAATAACTCTAGTAAACATTGAGATATTTCGATTAAACTTAGTTCACACATTGCTTGGTTCAAGTAATGAATGACGCTATTGCTAGACGAAGGATCAAGTATACGCCATCCTATCACATCGCTTTGAAACCCATAAAAATCATAATAACTAAGGAACTAAATGTGCAATTGAAATCATATTTATAGGATTACATTAAATGGAAAGAAATTTAAGGAGTGGACAAGAATATTTAAAGAATTATAGAGAAAAATTGATCTTATTTGGTAGGCGATGTATCATAGTTATACATATTGAGCTCCTAAAGTACTATCATGGATCCACAAACCCAACCACCTTCCCTATAACGTGTTTAATAAGTACTCAAAATCGTAATAGCTCGTGAAATATTGTTATCTTACTTACAGTTAGCGTGTAGCAAGACTCAATCTCTTTTCTGTGAATGTCATATTAGCTCTCTCTCTTCGGGTTCCACCCAAATTTACTCACTTATTTACTTTACTGGCGTAGACACCGCTTACGCGATATAGCCGAATTTATATTATTGTTTTTTCTCGCTGTTTGACGCCAATTGAAGATACCAAGTAGAGCCGGGACCCTCTCTACCTGGTTCTTCCAACGGGGTGGAGATCTTCCTTTTCCTCTGCTTCCACCGGCGGTTACTGCATGGAAATCTTTCAATGCTGGAGTATTTTTATTCATCCGAACCACATGACCTAGCCAGCGTATCCGCTGTTTCTAGCAGGACGGGAACGATAAGCGACTTGTAGAGTTTGGTTTTCGTGATTCAACGTTGAATTCTAGGCTGACATGGTTGTTGGTGTTAATTATGGTTTCAAGATAGACCAAGTTATGTGCGACTACAAAGTTATGACTGTCAACAGTGACGTGGGAGCCGAGTCGCGAATGCGATGACTGTTTGTTTGATGACAGGATTGTTCAGGCCAATAATGTCGATATTATCGGCTTACGCCAGCAGCTGTACACTCTTATAGAAGATTGTACCTTTTCTATTCAGCCTTCAGCTCGTATTATTTTCTCTAGCAATAAGTTTAAAAAGTCACAAAATAAAGAGTCACCTTGCCTTAACGTCAGCTTACATTGCCGTATAAGCTTTGTGGGGATACCAAATTCAGACATAGCGGCGTAAAGGCAGGTCCTATTCAGACAGCGGCGTAAAGGCAGGTCCTATTCGTGCTGTCGAAGGCGGCTTTAAAATCGATGAAAAGGTGGTGGGTGTCGATCCTCTCTTCACGGGTCTTTTCCAAGATTAGGTACATGGTGAATATCTGGTCAATGGTTGATTTACCAGGTCTAAAGCCACACTGATAAGATCCAATCAGTTTGTGGACGGTGGGATTTAGTATTTAACATAATACTCTCGACAGGACCTTATATACGATGTTAATGATGATGATTCCACGGTATTTGGCGCAGACTGTGGGGTCCACTTTTTTTCGGAATTGGCAGAGCACATACTTGTCAGCTCTTGACCGCTTTGATGTTTTTTTGAGCGGGGAATTGCTGTTCGAACTTTTTTATGGTCATGTAATGGAACGTCTATTCCATCGTCATCGATAGGGGTTTCGTGTGCCTGCCAACTCCTGGTGTTCCATTCGTTTCGCAGACATTCAGCAGGCTGAAGAAGTGTTCCCTGCATAAACTCGATATGCTCTGGGCAGCGGTTGATAGATCACCTCTTTGTGTTTTACAATAGTCTTTTCCAGTCTTGAAACCTTCTGTAAGCCGTCGTAACTTTTCATAGAATTTTTGAGCATTACCCGTGTCGGGCAGCTTCTCAAGCTCTTCATCCTCACGCAACTCAGTCTCTTTTTTTTTCGCGGTATCTATCCCATCCCGCACGGACGGATTTTTGTCCCAAAACTTTAATCACGTCTTAAAAAATTGGTTGTAAAGGGGCTTTAAGCTATAATGAGCCGATCTGAGCGATGTCAACAACCGAACAGTAAAGTAAATACATCTGAATACCAAGTTAAGTTGAAATATTTCAATAACTGAGTGAGTAGTTTGCGTTCGGACAGACAGACGAACAGACAATTCAGCTCGTCGTTTTGATTCAATCGGCAAAATTTTGGTGTTCTCTCTCTACACATTTCACCTTCATGTAAGGTATAAAAACATGAGAACTTTAGAATTTTAAACTGCTCATTATTTTCTTAAACCGTTATTTCAAATAATAGTAAATAAATAAAAAGAAATAAAGCCATGCTTTTGCCACTCAAAATTCTTCTATGCACGACTGCACTTCTACTTGAGTGTGTAGTACTTTTGAAAGTTGGTTTTTTCCCATCGCACAGCTGACTACTTTTCAATTCCTTAATTCTGAGGAATTTTCATATGGCATTAAATATTTTTAATATTATTTCCTGCACTTGCATTCCGCTATTAGTCATGCCATTCATAAGCGTTTCAAGTGTGCAGCATAACAATGCATTTTTTAACTCGCACACTCCTACCTTTTTTTTACTACTTTCCTTGTGCATTTACTTTTTTGTCGCACCAATTCTTCGCAAATCTCAACTTGAAGATCACAATTTGTGCATAACTTCACAATGCAGCTCTGTTCCATACACCCACCCACATCGCGGTGCATGCGAGTCTTCTGCTGTTCTGTTGGCATGACATGGCATGCGACATTTTCTGCAACCTCAAGTTTCAAGTGCACACCAACAACGTCATCATGCTTGGCTAAATTTGCTCAACCACGGAAATGCAGACAACAGAAATCTCGGAAGCGCAATTGTAGGGGAAAAATGGCAGACAACCTAGAAATATTACGCGCATGCATAGATGTCGCTGCTGCTGCTCTGGTGTGGCTGCTATTTGAGGTATGCAAGCATAAAGAATGACAATGAAATGAGCAAATGAAAAAAATAATAATAATGCCTGCCTATTCATTCCTCCACACACTGGGTTTATTTAATCCCTGCTCTAGTCAAATATGACGTTTTGCGACGTGTAGTCAACATTCGAAGAAAATACTCGGGTTGTGTTGAGTTGAGTTGGCAATCATAAAGCAAAGTTCGCATGCAACATAACATACGAGTAAGCTGTTACCCACCCACTGCCAGCGTACACACTAAGTCGACGAATTGTGTGTGCTTGAAAAATTCACGGTTACCTGCACGGTATTCCCGAGTGGTTGGGACTTAAGGCAGCTGGGGCGCCAACAACTTCATCTTGTCATAAGTATACGTCCTTCCATTTTTTTATTTACAAGTATGTATGTTTTATTACTCAAAACTTGTCATTGGCGCAGGCAGCTGATGATAACTACATATATACCTTATATACCACCTCAAAATTCATATTCCTACACACATAAATCTACGCTTTGTGTACAAATTGCAACTGCATATGCAGACATATGTAAAACCTGCATTCTTGGATTTTCTGTGTTACTTGTTGCTTTTTCCATGTTGGACACAGTTTATAAGGGAATGCTTTTTCCCCTCATACGAGGAAAAGTACTTCAGCAAATACTCTCAGACATACCTACCAGTGCTTACGCTCGAGGTAGCTAATGAGGGTAATTCTTTTTCTTTTTTTTTTTTTTTTTTTTTTTTTTGAAATTCAAAAATATTTATTAGGCTGAAAAAGACACAAAAACTCAAACGAAGTTCTCAGTGGTACGTTCTCTATTTCTATCATTACTTACTTACTCTTGAAAATTAATTTCTACTTTTCATCCGTCAAAGTGAAAGAACTCCAAAGAAAAAACTAATGGTTGCCGGGTTTCTTCTTCTTCTTCTTCTTTATTATAGCTGAATCAATATTATCTCCATTCTTCTCTTCTTTTCGCTGTATGATCCTTCCAACGGAGGGGAGGTCTTCCCCTTCCTTTGCTTCCACCAGCGGGTCCTGCAGCAAATACTTTCAAAGCTGGAGTGCTTTCATCCATTTGGTCAACATGGCCTAGCCAGCGTATCCGCTGTCTCTTTATTCGCTAATGCGCAAAAACCATAAATCGTTCGCAAAGCTTTTCTCTCGAAGACTCCTAGAGCCGACTCATCAGATGTTCACGTCGTTTACGACTTGTAGAACTTGGTTTTCGTTTTTAAGCGAGCGATTGCTATTCGAACTTCTTCATGGTCTGGTAATGGAACGTTTTTTCCATCGTCGTCGATTGGGGATTCGGGTTCATTATCTCCGGTTACTCCGTTTTCGCAGGCTGGAGAAGTGCTCCCTCCATATATCCAGTATACTCTGGGCATCTGTCACTAGCTCACCTGCCTTGTTCCCACAAGAGGTTGCTCCGGTCCTGAAACCTTCTGCAAGTCGTCGTATCTTCTCATAGAATTTTCGAGCATTACCTTGTCGGCCAGCTTCTCAAGATTTTCATACTCTTTCATTTTTTGTCTGCAGATGCGTCTTACCTCCCTCTTCAGCTCTCGGTATCTATCCCATCCCGCACATGTTGTGGTTGATCTCAGCGTTGCGAGGTAGGCAGTTTCTTTTCTCTCCACTGCGATGCGGCAGTCCTCATCGTACCAGATGTTTTTGCGACCTTTCCGAAATGCAATAGTTTCGTTTGCAGCTGTGCGTAGGGAGCTTGAGTGCTCTCAGAGAGCAGGAGTGTAAGTCTAGTAGAAAATCGTTCGGCAGTCTGTTGTGATTGCAGCATTTCGACGTCGAGCTTTTGTTTTTGTTGACGGACGTTCTTCAATACAGAGAGGCGGGTGCGTATCTTCGCTGCGACAATATAGTGATCCGAGTCACATCTAAAACACTGGATGCATGTCTTGCGTCTATCACAACATGATCGATATGGTTGAAAGTTTTACGATCTGAAGACCGTCAAGTAGCTTGATGTATTTTATTGTGCAGGAATCTAGTACTAGTGAAGTCGATCAGCCTCAGCTCATTTGGGGATGTTTCATTGTGGAGGCTGAATTTTTCGACTGTCGTACCAAAGAATCCTTCTTTGCTCACCCTAGCGTTGAAGTCGCCAAGCATAATTTTGACGTCATGGCGGGGCCAGCGATCATAAGTATGCTCCAGGCATAAGAATTTCGTTTTGATGCGGATTGTGGCGAGACGTTCATCCACCGGAGTGAATGCCAATACTCGGCGACGGAGTCTCTCTCCCATCATAAATCCGACATCAAATTGGCGCTCCTTTACATGGCCGCTGTAGTAGATTTCACAATTACCCACCTGCTTCCATCCTTGTCTCGTCCATCGCATTTTTTGGACTGTGGTGATGTCAGTCTTTAATTTTATGAAGACATCAACGAGCTGGGCAGGGGCATCTTCCCAATTAAGGGACCGGACATTTCAGGTGCATGCCCTCAAATCGTAATCCTTAAAACATTTGCGGGGGTCGTCATCAAAAGGAGGGCTGAAATTGGTTTTTAATTGGGTGTTTTTTCATGTGCTGGGTCCCAAATCCTGCGCAGAACCGCATGGGATTCGCCTTCCCACTTTAGCTCGCCTCCAAAGGGATGTTTGTTGAATACCCCGGAGATACGTGGTCTAAGACCAGAAGTCGTGAGCTGCTTGAACCATATGCAAAAGAATCGTTTCTGGCCACCCCCAGGTGAATGGCAGTCAAAAGCTTTCCTCACTTACGTGAACTTTTACACATGGCCCGCTCCCCGGACGGATGGTTTTTTATGAGGAGCTTTTATTTCATGTAAGGAATCCACTTGGATGGGTTGGCTGATGGTTTATGTAGAGTTTTTCCGATTTCGAGGGGGCGTGGTATATCATATCCTACACATAAAAGGAAGTACTGCCATTCGGAAGGCCAGGTTTCAAATCCTGGTACGTCGACCAATATCCAAAATTATAGAAAATTAATTTATTGTGGTCGCCCCTCGGCATGGTATTTCTGATATGAAATAAAAACTCTTAAAAAAAATGCAAAACAAATCAGCCATTCGGAGGCGGCTTAGTACAAACTGTAGGTCCATCCATTTGAAAAACATCAAAACGCACACCCCGAATTGGAGTAAGGGCTCGATCGAAAATTACATCAGCGGTTACAAATCGCCAATTATGTAAGAGAAATTGTTAAAATTTATAGTTATTGAAGTCAAAAATAATTCCAGAGCACAGTACAACATGATTTTTACACTTTTTGCACTTTTATGGTAACTTTAAAAATCGCTCAGCAAAGGTGTACTAGATCAGTATCAGCGAATATTTGGACAAAAAGTACCGAGTAAATGAAGGAAAAGAAAAAAAAAACAGCAAATGCAACCAACAAATAATGCTTTAATAAAAATTAAAGTGACAAAGGTGTAGAAAGGTATGAGTTTCACAAAGAACAAGTTTCCAACAGATTTGCGAAGTGGCTTAAAGAAGGCGACGAACGACTTGGTAGAATGAGGATGGAAGAGAGAAACATCGCAGTGGAATGTAGCGATTACAATTTTAAAGGTTAAGTTTTATCCGAGTAGCAGTGACATAAGACAAACTTATTGCGCAAACAGACACAACTTTAGCAACAACAACTATAACAAAGTGATGACAGCACTTAGAACTTGCGCCATACAAACACACGTACACATGCATTTTTGCTGCGTATTAAAATAAATGGAAACTTTTGGTAACTTAATTTCTCGGCAACGCATTCGAGTTTTATTTAGTTGAGAGAAAACTACTGGCAGTTAAAGATCATTGCGAGGCTACACACACACAGTCACATATTCAAACACACACACACTCAGAGACGGCAAAGAATTTTGGCGCGAATGTGAGTCAACAGCTTTTCGTTTTCTCACAAAAAAAAAAGTTAAAATTGAATGCTAAAAGTGGAGACTGCACTGAATATACAGTTAAGTAATTGAATATGAGAGCAAGATTGGAAAATTGGCTGAGCGTCTGCTGGACGTAATCGGATGCAGCAGATGACCGAATGCAACAAATTGATTAATTTAATTTGAGTTAGATAGAAGAAAACCTAACTGCACTCATATATACTCATATATTGATATAAGTGAAACTAATACGATTTAAAGCATATTAAAATTGATGATAACTTTTTCTAATACAAAGAAGAGAAAATATAAAAACAAAAACGTAAACTTGAAGCAAGGAACTTATTCTCTTTATGTGAAAACGTAATCATAGCAAGTGGAGGGAATCAAATACGTATTAATGTTCAGAAATGTGGAATAGAAGTATGTTTTAAATAATACACCACACATTAGAGTGGAAAATTTAAAAATGATTACGAATCCTACCAAAGCTATTATTTATTGTGCTGTTTTTACGAGTTCAAATCTCGTGGCAGACTAATGTCTACATACGACCCATTTTTTTGGAACTTAACCCGTCCTATGTCCTACAGCTTTTATACATAGGTATATACATTAGACCAGGTAAAAAGTTCGTTCGGTTTCTATCTAAGAGATGGCGTTATTGTCCATAGTACCAGTGTTACGTGTCGCATCATGTCATACTATACGGCGCTGAAAACGTACGTTGTGAGCGTTCGTCAAAGATGGACACCAGCAAAGAGAAAATTCGCTATATTTTACAATTTTTCTTCGATCAAGGCGAAAAAACAGCCAAAGCGGCTGAAAAAATTAATTTAGTTTAAATTAAGCGAACGTGTAGCACAAAAGTGGTTTGCTAGGTTCCGTTCCCGTAATTTCGATGTCAAAGATGCACCACGCGATAAAATCATGGAAATAGTGGAAGCAGACCGTCACGTGAGCACTTATTTAATTGCTTAGGAACTAAAGATAAGCCAGAAAACCGTTTCGAACCATTTGCATAATCTTGGATTCAAAAAGAAGCTCAACGTTTGGGTGCCACACGAACTAACGTGATGGACCGAATTTCCATCTGCGAATCGCTGCTGAATCGCAACATAATCGACCCATTTCTAAAGCGTTTGGTGACTGTCGATGAAAAGTGGATCACTTACGACAAGGAATCATCTACTACGAGCTGCTCCCCTATGGCCAAACGCTCAATTGGGCCCTCTACTGCCAACAACTGGACCGCTTGAAGGTAGCACTCATCCAGAAGAGGCTTTCTGTGATCAACAGAGGTCGATTTGTGTTCCATCAGGACAATGCCAGGCCACACACGTCTTTGGTGACGGGCCAGAAGCTCCAGGAGCTCGGATGGGAGGTCCTAATGCGCCCACCTTATAGTCCGGACCTGGCACCAAGTGATTACCATCTTTTCCTGTCCATGGCAAGCGCGCTTAATGGTGAGAAGTTGGCCTCAAGAGAGGCCTGTGAAAATTGCAAACTCCTAACGAGGTGCACGACTTTTCTCACTTATGAGAGGCTTTTTGTGAGAAGCTCTGCTGTGGAATCCTTCGTTGTGCTTGTTATTGTACGTGGGTGCACTCTCAGCTAATTGCTGGGCGAAATTTGTAGCTTATACCATGCCTAAACATTACCCAACGGGCTGAGGGTGAACGATTTCGCTGGAACCCGAAATATCATTGTCAGCAGCACCATATTCCGGTACAAGAAACTTACTAAGTTGTTCGGCCATCGCGGCATCGTAAATTGCGCTATCAAATCGATCTTGTTGTTATAGGTGGACTGTCTCCAGTATTCTAGATGTGCGTACCTTCCGAGGGCAGAACATCGACTTGGATCACTACCCTGATGCAGCAAAGATATAAACCTGCCTCTGTGCAGCAAACAACACCCGTCAACAAACACAAGGAAAGTTCAATGCCGAAAAATCACAATTACAACGCACAGCCAGCAGTTTATCTACTCGACTTTCATCCCTGCATTCTAAGAGCATTTATCAGCATCTCAGTTTAACTGAATACTATGGGACGGCATTTCCAGCTTCCCTCGCGCACTTAATATTCAATGCAGTAACTGCCGGTGGAAGCAGATGAGAGAAAAATCTCCTCTCCGTTCAAAGGAATGAGTAAAGAAGGACTCAGCGTCTGCAATCGTTGCGGAATGCCTTAAGAAAAAGACGACTGACGCGGTTTGGTTAACTCGGCTATAATCGCATAAGCGATGTCTCATTCTAAAAGCCTTACACCAAGCTCGTGAACCAGTGCAAAACATATCTGTATTTACATTAGCTTAATTTAAAGTAAATCCGGCAATAATGCACTTGCACAACACTTGTGCAAATCCTAGAAGCGACACAACAACTGGCAACAACTCAAATGTTTATTACACAACACTCAGCCGTAAAAGCCGTCATTAATTTATGCAAATACCATACAGAAGAGTTCTGTGTAATTTACATGCATACACCTACACGCGTGTACAATATGTGCTTGAGAGTGTGTGTGTATGTGCCGGTGTGTATGGGTGTGTATGGGCGTATACAGATAAAAGTTGCCGACATGATGTGCAACAAGCTGATGCATAACATATCATGCTAACTAAAAACGAACTCAGCAATTGCAACAACAACAACAATATCAACAACAACATCAATGACAGCAATCAACAACTAACAAAAAGTGTCTTTAGCATTAAAACTCTACTCAGCAGAGGACAAAACTAATATGTAAATGAGTGTGTAAAGGCATAAAAGTACATACATACACGTATGTGGTATTTGCCCAGACAGCAATCACTTCGAACGACATCGGTTTTTACAAACATATATTTAAATATATATTAATATGCGGTATTATCAACTTAATGGATAAAATATTAATTTTTACCTGAAAGAAAAATAAAAATAAAAAATAAACAAATATTCGTATTAAATATAAGATTGCTTGTTTATCATCAATCCATTAGACCATTTTAATTATTGAAAATATCATTTAGCAATACTTCCCTGGCAGTTGTGAAACAGATTTAATAAAAAAGAAAAAATACAAAAATTGAAAGTTACTTTTTATATTTATCTTCTAACCAGTTTTATTGACATATATGTATATATTAAAAATGACAACAAATATACTCCGTACCACGAGGCACATTTCTCACTCGTAGAAGAGCATCCGAGAATCTTCAAATAAGTGAAAAGAGGTCATTGCATAAAAGAAAAAACTTTCCAAAGGTTAGATTAGACCGTACTTCTTTGAAAACGACAACGTATGGACTGTCACTTAATTCGGAGCATTATAATCGTATGTTAACAGACTTTTTTTTTAGCCTGCAATCGAAGAACACGACCAGTACAATATGTGGTTTCAACAAGGTATTGTCACATGCCACATAACACGAGCAATTATGGCTTTATTGCGAAAGAAATTCTCCAGCCGCTAAATCTCTCGTTTTCGAAAAGCATTACTGGGCTTCTTTTGTTGGTATTCAATACCAAATACCAAGTTTATGCGGATATACCTTCAACTTTTAATCACTAGAAAACCAGTATTCGTCAAGTTATGACTGAGATACCGCCCAATATATTTGGTGTAGTAAAAAACAATCCATTATTTTTCCAATAGATGACGTTATTTCTGTATCTGCATCTCGCGTTGTAGAACCGCGTCCGATCGGGTTACGCTAAAAAGCTGACATTTTGTACTGAAAATGCTTCTCTGACAGTTTTGTGATTGGTTGATTCAGTTTTGTTTGAACGTGCGTCAAAGATGGACACTAGCAAAGAGAAAATACGCTATATTTTATAGTTTTCCTTCGACAAGGGCGAAAACGCAAGCCAGGCGGCTGAAAATCTTAATAGCGTTTATGGTCCTGACACTGTTACTGTCAATAATGCACAATTTCGGTTTAATTCCGGTAATTTGGATGTAAAAGATGCTTCACGGAGTGGAAGGCCGAAAATGTCGATCAAATCATGGACATTGTCGCGTCCGAACGTCATGTAAGCACTGGATACAAAAATAATGGATTTCTTTTTACTACACCTAATATTAGGTCAAGTAATTTTTTTTTGATTTTTCAAAATATGATAACTTTGTGTACATTTGTCCGATTCAAGTCAAATATGGGCCGTTGTGTTGGTAAACTTGTTGCCAACGAGCCATTATACCCCTCTCGTAGAAGGCTGCGTCCCTATTGGAAAACAACTCGGAGAGCCAATTTTCACAGGCCTCTCTTGAGGCTAACTTCTCACCATTAAGTGCGTTCGCCATGGACAGGAACAGATGATAATCACTTGGTGCCAGGTCCGGACTATAAGTTGGGTGCATTAGGACCTCCCATCCGAGCACCTGGAGCTTCTCGCTCGTCATTAAAGACTTTTGTGGTCTGGCGTTGTCCTGATGGAACACAATTCGGCCTCTGTTGATCAAAGATGGCCTCTTCGGGATGAGTGCTGCCTTCAAACGGTCCAGTTGTTGGCAGTAGAGGGCTGAATTGAGCGTTTGGCCATAGGGGAACAGCTCGTAGTAGATGATTCCTTGCCAATCCCACCAAACACACTGCAAATCCTTCCTGGCCGTCAATCCTGGCTTGGCCACCGTTTCCGCCGGCTCACCACGTTTCGACCACCACCGATTTCGCTTGACGTTGTCGTAAGTGATCCACTTCTCATCGCCAGTCACCAAACGCTTCAGAAATGGGTCGATATTGTTGCGATTCAGCAGCGATTCGCAGATGGAAATTCGGTCCATCGGTTCGGTTTTTTTGCGTTAGTTCATGTGGCACCCAAACGTCGGGCTTCTTTTTGAATCCAAAGTTATGCAAATGGTTCCAAACGGTATTCTGGCATATCTTTAGTTCCTCAGCAATTAAATAAGTGCTCACGTGACGGTCTGTTTCCACTATTTTCATGATTTTATCGCAATATTCAACGACAGGCCTCCCGACGCGTGGTGCATCTTTGACATCGAGATTTTCGGAAAGGAACCTAGCAAACCACTTTTGTGCTACACATTCGTTTACAGAATCGGGCCCATAAATTAAATTAATTTTTTCAGCCCCTTTTGCTGCTTTTTCGCCTTGATCGAAGAAAAATTGTAAAATATAGCGAATTTTCTCATTGCTGGTGTCCATCTTTGACGAGCGCTCACAACGTAATGAGTAAATCAATTGAAAAACTATCAAAGACAAACATTTAGCGCGAATAAACACGTTTTCAGCGCCATCAATCCGTATAGTATGACATGATGCGACACGTAACACAATAACGCCATCTCTTACATACAAACCAAACGCACCTTTTACTTAACCTAATATAATGTGCTAAAAAATGGACCAAAGTTATTTCAAATAGATAGAAGTTCGCAAAAGCTCGCGAGGCGGTCATTTGAATGATGTAGTGCTTCCCATATAAAGCTATGGTTCAAACTTTATACAATAATAAAAAAGAGAATTTCATGAAAAAACCAAATATTTTAAAAGCGTTTTAATAGAAAAAATTAAATAAATAAATAACTATTGTATATTAGTTCGTTTAGGAGGTGCCGCGCAAGGTAAATAAAATATGCTGCATAATTTGGGTCGAATTCTGTGAAGCCGTTCTTATCATTATGGGAAGCAACTTTCAACAAACTTCTGAATAGTTTTCAAAAGATTTTAATAAAATTTCTCTGCAATGAAAATAAATTCGGATTAAAGCATCTTTGAGGTATATTTTACATGTAATGTTGTGTTAGCTGGTGCAGGTCTTCAAGATATCTTGATGTTCTATTCTGTGTAGATACCAGGGGATTATAAAAGTTCGGTAAACAAACCTATAGATCCATTTCTGAAAACAGTCTTCAAAATCTTGCTTTTTAAGCTTATCAAGTTCAGCACTAACCGCATTAATTATCTCCTCGTTGCTATTAAAGAGCTTTCTTTTTAAATTTTTTTTATTTGGAAATAACCAGAAATCACAAGGTGCTATATCCGGGGAATATGGTCCTGGACGTACTTCTTCGATCACAAAGATCGCAATAAAATTACTCCTTATTTCAGCAGTGTGGGATGGCGCGTTGTCATGATGTAAAAAGTAGCGCCGCAAATCCTCTTTCTTCCTGTTTTCCAACAAACTATTGAACACATTTGGTAAACACTCTTCGGGGTACCATTTTGCAATTACCGCCTGACCCTTTTCCAGTGAAATAGCAGCTACGATTTTAGATCGGGTGAAGTAAATTGACATCATTACTTTTGCTGCGGATTTTGGTTGCTTAGATTTTACGGGTGGGTTTGCTCCTGTTGGGCTCCCTAACATGGGCTGCTGTTTGGTTTCTGGATCATACTTATAGAACCAAGATTCGTCACCAGTAACGACTTTATTAAAGTTGCTAGACTGACCATTTTCGAATTAGCTTAGAAAATTGAGCAAAATGCACTCGAGCCTCTTTTTGGGCCTCATTGAAAATTCGTGGTACCCATCGAGCAGATTTCTTAGTGTATCCCAGATAATTACCTAATATTCGCCATACAACCATGACATTCAAGCGCAATTCAATAGCAATCATTTCCTGTGTCAATCGTGGGAATTTGTCAATTTTGGACTTCACCAGAGCTACAGTGACGTCATGAGTGGAAAATTTCGGTCGACCTTCTCTGGGCTCGTCCTCTACGTTGAAATAACCGGTCTGGAATCTGCTAAACTACTTAGAAATTGTCCTTAAAGACGGTGCAATCGTTCCTTATGCAATTTGGCTTTCACTGAACATTTGGATTAGCTGTGAATTACGCCGAAACTCGAGGAGAATAACATGGCGAATATCTGTTTGCTCTGGTGGTCGAATTTCATCTGACCCATCCTCAGCTATCTTGCGTTTTGTCGTCTCCATTTTAGCCGATCGTTCTAGAATTTGAAAGGAAGATTGATAAAGTATTTACAAAGGATTTGGTATTTTTAGATTTATCAAGTCAGTAACTAATCGAACTTTTGTTAATCCACTTGCAGAGCTATCTTGTTGTTCTATGCTGTGTATATATTTTCGTTTATAATATGCAACACAAGATAAATATATAAATATTTAAAATATATATGTTTATACTAATCGCAATTTTCATTTTATCTTTTCTTTTTAGGTAAGTTCACCTTCATTAACATCATCAGTCCATTAAATTATATTGGTAATTAAGGTAATATACGTAAGCGTGAAAAATAAAGGCCATAAAGGGAACGGAATAAACTATAATAGCGATGGTAACTGCCTCTCTCTTACTGTTAAAGTATAGTTTAGCTTCGAATCTTTAAAACTGAAACTCTTTTTATTTAATTTATTTAAATATTTCATATATATATATGTTAAAATTAGAAGGAAAAAATTATATGTACACGATGGTTTCACAATTCTATATACGATATATTTATTATAATTTAATGTACAGTTGACAGTTCAATAACTTTAATTTCATCTAATAAAATCGGCTTAACCCTTTCGAACCGGCTTTCTATGAGCTATGCTGACACAAAACTTTGGATTGGAGCCTGTTACTAAAGTAATTAGTAAATTGTTGCTAAATGAAAATCTTGAAAAAATGATCGGGTGGCTTGGGTGGTGGTCGTAAACCGTTGTACAATCTGGGATGTTATGTGGTACAAATAAGTACCAACCGTCCAGTAAAACATTATTTACTAATTAGAAGCAAGAGGAGCAATAATATAAATAAAACAATCAGTGAGTTTTTTTTAATATTGTTGAAGGAGTAGAAGATGACCGATGGCATCTTTTTTCGGTTGAGGTCGTATTCATAAAGACCAGACAAAGTCGAAACCGCCCATGACCTCAGGATAAAATTTTATTTGACTCGGGCATGAGACTTCAGTTATTTAACGAAAGGTGCTGCTTTTGGGTTGCGTTGACGGTCCTGCATAAGATGGAATTTTGAATCACCCACCTTGCTCCGAGGGGTTATTCTCTGTTTCCAAAACTGAAAAGAAAACAGCTGAAAGATAAAAAATTTATTACCGATAATGAAGTCAATTCAATTCATTTATTCAGTCAATGATTTACAAATCTTACAGACCAGAAGTACAAATTAAATAAAAAAAAATTAAAATTATATAAGTATACTAAGGATAGCATCAAGGATAGAGCCAAAGCCTGATCTCGGAAATGCTCAATCAAGATCAAGGCCTCTAGAGATTCTATTAAATTCAGAGAGTGCTCTAACGTTAGGATCATAATTTTAAAAAATGGCTTTAATTACATCTCAATAGAATAGGTAATGAGAGCGCAAAGTTCTATGAGGAACATTAAATCTGATTTGCTCAAGCAGCTCTGGAAAGTCCACTAAGCCATTGATGATGTCATAAATAAATATGGTTGTAATGACTGTATACCTATATCGTCGAAGACCAAGAGATTTCAGATTTATTAGCATACATCGAGAAGTATAAGACGGTAGGGAATCAGAGAAATCAAGCGGAGTAAGAGCAGAGAAGTTAATAAACCTACGTTGGACGGTTTCCAATCTAGAGGAATGCGTAGAATAAATTTGATTATGCTAGTTTAATTTGACTAGCTTTGAATGAACCCAAGAAATATATAAAATTTTACGCGTGTAGGGATCTTTGAAATCACTACCATACCGCTGTAAAAAAGCAATGTTAGAATAAGCTTTAGGAATGATGCAATTGATTTCATTAATGAAGGTAAATCCCACATCAAACAACACACGAAGATCCAAAAACTCATCTACAAAAGATAACTTATTATCAAATAGATAATAAGTCGACCTGAGCACATTTGAACACTTTGAAAAAGTAATGTTAAAACATTTTTGTATATTAAAGGGCAAATCATTCCTAATGCCCCAATTGGCTAAATTTAAATTGTTAAGATCCTCCTGTATAAGTAAAGCATCTGAAAAACATCGAATGCATTCAAATAGTTTTAGGTCGTCTGCATAAAGCAGGAATTCCTAAAGCAAGATCCAATGTCATTTATAAAAAGAAGAAATAATAAAGGACCAAGAATGCTACCTTGAGGTACCCCAAAGGTGGTCTCAAAGGCATAAGATATCGTATTTTCCGATTCAACAAACCTAGGCACTCTAGCTTATGTAATAAAATGCTATGTGGAACAGTGTCAAACGCTCTCAAGGAGTAAGTTTCGGCGTATTTTGAAGATAACGAGAAAACATTTTTGCATGAGGGTATAAGTAATTTTATTAAAAGATTGGAAAAATATTGAAAAAGAAAAATATTTTTTTTTATTTCCACTAGCAAAGTCTAGCCGAACAAATTTGAGTGAAATATGACACTTTTTTGATTTTATTTAATTTTTTTTATATTGTGTTATTTTATATTAGTATTTTTTTACAATATATTATTTTATTTTTGTATTTTTTTATTTAATTTTATTTTATAATATTTCGCTTATAAACAGAATATAAAAAATATTGAGAAAAAAGCGAAATTATTCCTTTGAAACTTCTACGCTCTGCTCTGTTCCCATTTCATACACCCCTGCTATAATATCCTTACAGTACAGGATTTTTCAAACCACTAACTGTGGGTATATACATATGTACAGACATACACGCTTATCACATACCCCTTTCCAAGGCAAAAATTGCACTTGATTACTTTTCACAAAACTCACTGACAAAAATGATCGACAATGAATGATTCAATAACTATGAAATATTGAAAAATTATTTAAAATGAAAAAGTGTGCAAGCTGCATTTGACACATTCTTCAACATTGTCAACACTTGATTGGAAATGCTTGTCTATGTTTTGTATGTGCTATTCTGTTACCGTTAAACCATATTGCAGCATAGCTTTTTTTCTCTTTGTCGCATGCAATTTTTTATTGCCAAATGTGCAGACTTTTGTTCAGCTGCGCGATTTGGAAGCTTGTGTCTGAGCGAAAGCTTATGTTGGAGTGAAAGCTTGCGTTTATGCGAATGTACATGTTTTTAGCTCCCAAATGTATTTCGTTGTCAATTTTTGAAAAGAATTTTTGGAAAATAATTTCAGTTGCATAAGAATGTGCTTCATAACTTGTTTGCTTGATGAAAGAGTTGTGTCGCATATTGCCTGAAATACGAATTTCGCTTTCAGCGTTTTTCCCACACGTTCACTTCCTGCCCTTTTGCAATTACATTAGTCCGCTGTATGTGTCGTTGCGGCGCTTTGTATGTTGTGAATTTGAATTTTGTATTGCATAAAGTATGCAAGTAATGGCCAGGAGCGTTGTCACTGTTTTTCCCATTAATAGTCCTTAGTCTATAGACATTTTCGCCACAAAAACGAAAGCATTTTTTTTTCGTTGACAGTACAAATTTCTATTTCTAATTTTAGTCACAGCAAACAGAAAATCTAAGCATAAATGTTGTATACCCATTAGCGCTTGCCATAACGAAGGCAGAAAAAGGCGAGAATAATATGACCGTGAACAGCAACCAGACCAGTTCAACTTCATTTAATCCAACGTCGCCTAAGGGTTTTATCAGCACACACACACACACACACACACACACACACACACACACACACACATGTACACATATTGTAATTGCATGAAATTTCAACAAGCTTTAGCGAGATTTCCAACACACTACTATTTTGCAAGCGACTCTGCATGTGCATAACACCGACGGTGTTATATGGTGTGGTATACTTTCAGGCGCATTAATGACACAACCGCGTATAGGCATGTACCATATAGCCCTTTGTGCTGCGTTAACTTGTACTGCGGTTCCACTATTTCCCATACTCCAGCACATTTCGCTGCCGGACACTGGCTTGACGCGCCTTTGGTTTTCTGCTGCAGCACGCTTGAAAACTCCACCCATTCACCTACTAAATATATGTACATATGAATGTGCGAGTATAGGCGAGTAATCAGTTCATAGCAGGCATCTGGGCATGCTGTGCAAATTTTATTAATGCTCCTTTTGTTGCTTGTTCTCCATTTGTTTCAGGACTACACTCTCTGTGTGGTTTAATTTCTCGGAAAATGTGCAAAATACAAGTTGAATGTGTTTTTAAATAATTAAATTAATAAACCGTCTTGTTTGCGTATATTAGAATTTAGTTTGATTTTTTTAATTTCTAAAATTCACTTTAGCACTTCACCCTCCGCCTACTTCTGGGCTAAAATTGTATAAATATTACTTTAATTATTAAATTTATTTATTGTAATATAGCTAGCAAACGAACCTATTTAGTGGTGATAAAAACAGAGGATACTCTTGCTCTATGTACAGAGCACTTAATGAAACAAAGTTTTATGTTTTTTTTTTTGATTTTTCAATATAGTCTCCCTAAAGTGAAATACCACTGAAAAATTTTTCTTTGCATTTCTCTTCTTTTTGGTTTTTAACGGCCGCTTTCATCGGAAAATCTTCGTCCCCGTAACTCCATTTTAATTTGAAAAAAGGAATAACTCACTGGGAGCTAGTTTCGGACTGTAGGGTGGATTGTCAATTTCTGTAAATCCAGTAGCGGTCACGACTGTCCTTAAGTGCCCGGGCGTGAGTCATCTTCACAGTTCTCTCTTCCTTGTTGAAGCAGCCGAGCCCGATTTTACTCCATCGTATATGAAGAGGCAGAGTCATAATTTACAATACCCTTCCAACTCCTACAACACAACGTTTGGAACAATCAACCAGTGCATGCATAGATTTTTTATGTCATTTATAGAAATGTTCTTCAGTACCTCGGTTACTGCTGCTTGAATGGCTGGGATTATCGTGCAATCAAAACAGCTGTT
The DNA here is from genome assembly GCA_037013455.1 of Ceratitis rosa. Classification (NCBI taxonomy): domain Eukaryota; kingdom Metazoa; phylum Arthropoda; class Insecta; order Diptera; family Tephritidae; genus Ceratitis; species Ceratitis rosa. The sequence goes on from JAWMAG010000012.1 coordinate 11,330,794, forward strand.
TTCCTGCTGGATATTCTGGTCTAACACGACCGATTCTTTTCCACAAACGATGTAAAACGTCTAAATAGTATTTTCCATTAACAGTTTGACCTTCTGGAACAAATTCCTTGTGGACAATACCCTTTGAATCATAAAAAGTAATAATTTTTGGTTTTGGCTCGCCTTTGGACTTCCATTCAGCAGATTGACGCTTAGTTTCAGGGTCATATTTAAAGCACCATGTCTCATCACCAGTTACGATCGAATCAAGGAAGTCTGAATCGTTTTCAGCAGTTTCAATAATATATTTGCAATGCTCCACGCGAGCGATTTTTTGGTCGTCATTTAATTCATGTGGAACAAATCGCGTACAGACCTTTCTTTTCCCCAAATCTTCAGTTAAAATTCTCCAAATAGTGTTTTTACTCGTATTCAATTCTTCAGCCAACATTCTCGTAGTAAAATTTGCATCGATACCAATGATTTCGCGGACTTTTTCCACCAGTTCAGCACGATTACTAGTTTCTGGACGTCCTGCTCTAGAGTCGTCATTTAAATCCTCACGACCATTTTTAAATCGTGTAAACCACGTATAAACTTGTGTACGACTCATACAATCATCACAATAAACTTTTTTCATTAATTCGTTTGTCTCAGCAAATTTTTTTTCAAGTTTGACACAAAATTTATATTTCCTCTTTGTTCCATTTTATTTTTGAACCATTAGCACACTTTTGGTTTTATTGAAATGGCTGTCACTTTTACATCTGTCATCCGACTTACATGAAGTTAGGTGCGTTTAAAAGAGGATGAATGTATCTATTTAATGTTACAAATTTTCAATAGATGGCGCTGTATGTTGTATGATTTAAATATAAAGTTCGGTTATTTTTGGGACACCGTGTACACTCAGCATCTCCTGGTTCGCCGGCAATTGAGGCTTTCGAAGTCATTTGTGGATGTACATCGGTTTTCGATTATGTTTTTCTTCTTTCCTTTTTTTATATTTCTATATTATTAACCCCTTTTTCATCGCTCGTCTTGTGTCGCTTCAGAAATGGTTCGATTTGGCCCCGTTTCAAAAACGTTTCACTGATGGTAATTCGATCAATCAACAGTTTTTGAGCTAATTCATGTGGCCTTTTTAAATTATTCCGAATTACCACGTCAGAGACACCTAGTGCCTGCGCTACCTTCTGAGAGCTTGCATGTCGATATTGTCCCACCAGTTACAGAATTTCATCAGCAGTTTGAGTGACTGACCGATCGCAACGAAGTGTATCTTTGACATGGAAATTTCTGGAACGGAATCTAATAAATTACTTCTGGGTCCAGCATTCTCACCGTGAACCGCGTTCGGCTTGGTTTTGCAGCGTGCTTAACTGAAAAAGTGAAACAGCATCACATAACTTATTTCTTCAGAAATTTTAAAATTCTAATAATTTTTCACTGACAATTTACCGAACTGTTTTTACAAAAATATAGCTCGAAATGTCAGCTCTTGAAATACGAACACGCCTAGTTTGACATAATCGGGCTAATGTTTCCCGGAATAAGTCTATCTGTGGTACAGTATCTGGTGACAAAAACTGCGAAGACATTCTAATTATCTACACCTATACATATATTAAACTTCATAGAATGATGAGACTTTTCGATGTAGCTGCATATGTCTGTCTGTCCGTTCGTCTGTATATGCGGTAACTCAAGTATGATTTGAGATATTTTGATGAAAATTGGTTCGCACATTTCACGCTATTGAAAATGTGTGGAAAGCTCACGCCCACCCCGCCCACACAACAGTAATTTTGACAAGTACTAAAATCCTGATTATTCAGCAACAAAAAGTGCAATTAAAGCCATATTTGTTAGGAGCAATCACGTTAACTGGAAAAATCTGGGGGACGGACTGGACACCACCTACTTTTTGGGTCGTAAGGTATATCTCAGAAACTACAGTCAGGGGACAAAATTCTATAAAATTTGATACTCATAATTTCAGTGTCTGGTATCGACAAAAGTTGCTTATAAATTTGTGTTCTCAATGAGTAAACGCTAAGAAAACTAGAAAAAATAATTTAACCTTAAATGTAGTTCACTTTCAACCCACAGAGATTGTAGTTTAATATTACTGAAAATTTTTTGTTCAACTCCTCGCTCTTTAACTCAGATACTCGTATTGAAAGAGCTTTTTTTCTCTCTCTCTTATCAGTCTATAGAAAATTCTTTTGGAATCGAATATACGAGCAGAAATGCCTGTGGTGTGCAAGCAAGTCGTTGAGCGTGGTCAGTGACAAACTGCAACACCTGCCATCTTGTACTTGACAGGCCTTTGCACTAAGCCACCAACCGCTACACACATTCACCCATGCACACATAGCAAAGGTTTGCCACAGTAGAGCTTTGCTACCTGCCTGCCTGTCAGTCACTTTTGATTGCTTTGCACTTCAACTATGACACTTTGGGCATATTGCTGCTCGACAAATGCAGCGACAGCATAAAATGGGATTTCTTTTCGCTTTTCGCTTTTCTCGATTTCACACTTTAATACCGACTGTATGTTGCGGCTACGTAGATACCTATGTACACTACTAGTGCACTTATGGTGAAAGAAAAAATGCTGACGCCACTCAACTATTCTAGCATAAATACTCGTACATAGTAGTGAAACAAAAAATAAAGAATGGCCCCAGAAGGAAAACTGCAAGCCGCTGCGGCGTGTATACACAGGAATGCTCGTACGTGTATGTACACATGTGAAGAGTGTGGTTTGAAAACAGCAAGGTGGTCATTAAATGGTCGCAAAATATGCATACGAGTATACATACGTGTAAATATTTGTATGTATATAACGAAGGTGGTGAAGGAAAGGATCGTTGCACATTCAATTGCGCTTAGTAAAGGGATAAGGCGCAAACTCTGCACAATTACCTACCGTTGATTTTGGATGGGAAAGCATTTTTTAGTTTTCGCCCTTTACCTGCAGTCTTAGATACTGGAAAGGCAACATATGTATATGTATGTACAAACATCTATTTTATATTCCAGCTGTAATGGTGGTGGCGACAACTAACGACTTAAAGGTGTCATTGCTACTGTTAAAGCAAGCTGCGATTACAACATACACATGGACTAAAATTATAAAAAAAATAAAATTGGCACAAGTCTATTTTTTTCAATTGTCAAGATGTTAAAATGTTTGCGTTTTGATAGTTTTGAAAATTTAGAAAAATATTTATTAACCGTGTGAAAACGCTGTTTCTACCTCAAAATATATGTATGTACTTGGTAAATATGATATATTGAAAAAAGGAAAGCTTGAAAAATGTGTAAGATCAGATTTTTTTTTAAAGAGCCTTGATAGCCGACTGGTTAACTTATTTAGCGTACTAACATTCGAAAAACTAGGGCAAACATCAAGAAGCATACCTCAAATTGGAGTAGGAGTTCCTCCAAAAATCGCTTCAGCGACTGCAAAATTTTAGTTTTTGTCGTCAAGATTGATAACGTTACTTACTTACAACTTTGCGGATTGTTCTACAAGTTTTAAACTAGTTTAACAATAGTACTTTGGAAACTAGTTTTAAAGTAATACGTTAAAAACTAGTTCTAAACTAGTACGTTACAAGCTAGTTCCAAACTAGCACGTTAAAAAGTAGTTCTAACTAGTACGTCAAAAACTAGTTCCAAACTAGCACTTCAAAAACTAGTTCCGTACTAATTAATTAAAAACTAGTTTTAAACTAGTACGCTAAGGTGAGAGTATTTGATTTTTTTCATTGTAAAACCAAAAATAATCATTATTTTCGATCCTTGGAAAGAATATTCAAATTTTTTAATGTTTCGCTTTCTGTGGGACAAAGCAAGTAGTGCAAATGATTTTTGACATATTTTCTTGTTAAAATCTATACCTAAAATGACAGATATGAAAAAATTGATTCTCTCACAGAAGACGAAAAAGATTTAGAAAAAGTCATGCGAAAAATTAAAAGTGAATTAAATATTAAAATATGAAAACTCGCCTTCGTGGATCAATTTGTCTATCTAACAATTCACCGTCGTTATCATATAATTCGCTTACCACATCTGAACATTCCCGAGGAATACTGGTTGCATTTTTTAAACGTGTAGAAATATTTACTCGTTACGACATTTTCAGGGGCGGACTGAGGATCGTATATTTACCATTTAATGAGCAAAAATCGAAACAAATAGCAGTCTGACGGTGCAAGGTCTCATTTTCTGGACGTATTCAATTTGACATCCGAATTAATTGTTTGGTTCCTTGAAAGCAGCTCAAAATGTACCACACCCCCATCCAATCCCACCAAAACTTACAGCGTAATCTTCTTTTAGTGAATATCAGCCTTTGAAGTGGTTTGTAGCGCTTCATCATGCTTGGACCATGATCGTTTTCGATTGACGTTATTGTAAGCAAACCATTTTTCATCTCCAGTTATGATTTGCTTCAAAAATCGGATCATATTCATTGCGTTTAAGATGCATATCACAGACTTTGAAGCGGCTTATTAAATGAATTTCTTTCAATTCATGTGGTACCCAATTATCAAGCTTTTTTTACCAGTCCAAGACGTCGTATATGCTTATGAACGGTTGATTTTGGTATACTTAACTTCTCTCCAATTTCACGCTCAGTTACATGACGATCCGATTCGTTTAAAGCCTTGATATCGTCATCATCAACTTCACTTGGCCAACCTGAACGTGGCTTATCTTTTGAGTGAAAAATCTCCGGAACGGAATTTGACAAACCAACTTCGACACTGTGTTTCTTTTAAGGCCTTGTCAGCATACAAATTATACAACTTTTTAGCAACCTGCGCTACCGGAATAGCAGATTATTTAAAATAACAGCTCTTATTGGAAAACCATTAATTATATAGTATTTTAAAGTTCTCTGCTGCCGAGTAATAATAAAAATAAATAAAACGCATACCCCAGCTTCGAAATTCCATTAGTGTAGAACTTCTGTGGTATATCGGAATAGTCCTGGGACATATTTTTCTCAGCTGCTCATTCATTAAAACGTGTTGAGCCTTTAGTTATCCTTCATTGATTATGACCTGTAGATAATATCATCAGCGCTTATGGCGTGTACTCTACTAGCGTTTTTTCATCTAATCTGAATATCAAGTCGCTTACCATATTTTAATAGAACTATGTACAAGCAGAACTCTTCATAGGTCAATATTTTCACAAATATACATATGTACACACATGGATAGTGTACGTAGAAATGTTCAGAAAGTGCTTAGTTAAGAGTGTGAGGTGTTGAACGTTTGATAAAAATCTTTGTTGACTTCTGAAAATATGGAATTTAATTTTTTACTTTTCGCTAAATCGCAGTTGCTCTTAAATATTTTCTGTTTGTGTTTGAATTTTTTTTTTTTTTGTGTTCTTTTCTGTTGAACTTTTTGGCAGTGTTTCATATTTATGTTATATTGTGCACACTTTGTCAGTTTCCGCTTTATGAAATTTCATTGTTTTTTACACTCCACTTTGTTAGGTCTGGCTGGTTGTGTAATCGAAGTGCTAACTTTACAGACAAAATACACAAAAGTACATTTTTTCGCTGCAAAGATGGATGCTGATGAGCGAGTGCCTCTTTTTAGAGTTTGTATGCAATTGTGATAGCTAGAGCGCGATGCTTACAAGCTTTAAAAATAAAAATAATAATAATAATAATAATAAGAATAATAAGCTTTAAGCTATAGACCCAGGAAGCTCGAAAACAAAAAAGAAATTAAAAAAGAATAATAATAATCACTCTTAACATATTTACAAAGTTTAGTCCAAGCGCTTATCGAGGCTCATACCAAAATAAATTAGTTCATTATTTTGAAGTGCTGGAATTGAATTATGCACATTCCTACCACAGACAACTTAATAAATTTGCCACTTTACGGCTTATTCCCCCATAGTCTAGAGGCATAACTTTTCTCATTTGGATTATACCTATTTTGAAATTTGAAAATTGTATTCAAGTCAATACGAATATTTTATATTGCTTTGCTTTTAGTTTATATTTTCATTTATTTTTCACTTTACATTGAACATTTTTTAACCTTTGAAGTCCCAACGACCTTCCACACCACCTTGGAAATCATTTTGATTCCAATCGTAGTTTCGCCTAGCCTGAGCATAAGCATCAAGGCTGTAACTACCATCATCGCTCTTCAGTAAATTATGATTGTACTTGATACTACCCTCGCGTCCATGCTCCGTATCTTCATAATGCAGCTTCACTCGACCGTGACCACCTTCTTGTTGTTCGTCTTGAGAAGATTCCTCAGGTGAGGGAGAGGGTGATCGTGCGTTACGTATAAGTAACACGTAGGGATCTCCTCCAACTAAATTTCTTGCAGTAGCTGCATCTGTGTTATGCAGCAAGAGCTCCTCCTCCGCAAACGGATACGCCTTGGCTGAGATGTATAAAGCGCAAAAGGCGATAGTAAGAAGGCACTTAGTTGCAGTCATTTCTCAAATGATCAAATGTAGCTGATATTTTTTTTTGTATAAAATATTGCTGATTTTTCTTAAATCACGATTGCAAGACAACTGTGCTCATTATGATGCAGTCCTTCTTATTTATACTTGAATTGGGTTTATAATTTCGAATTTGCTTATTCACTTTAAAATCACTTAAGGGGATTCCCATTGTCTCTAGTCGTTTTACTGATATGCATGCATCTTCAGGTCATCAGGTCTTCAGATGATCGCTTTGCAAAAATTGTGTGTGATTTTCTTACTAATATAAAGGGTGGTTAAATTGTAAGGGCCGATGTTGAATGTGAACCACACCTAAACGCCAAGTTTTTTTCCGAATTTAATTTGACATTTCTCTATTTCAGACTTACTCAATTTGAACCATGGAGAGATACACAATCCAACAACGTGTTAAAGTTATCCAGACTTATTATGAAAATTTTCGAAGAAAATCATCTTCAGTGATGAGGCACATTTTCACCTCAGTGGATTCGTCAATAAACAGAATTGCCGCATTTGGGCGAATGAGAATCCAAGAGTGATTGTCGAAAAACCAATGCACCCACAAAGAGTGACTGTTTGGTGCGGTTTATGGGCTGGCGGCATCATCGGGCCGTATTTTTTCCAAAATGAGGCCGGTCAGGCAGTTACTGTGAATGGTGTTCGCTATCGTGAGATGATAACGATTTTTTTATGGCCACAATTGGAAGATATGGATGTGGACGATATGTGGTTTCAGCAGGACGGTGCCACTTGCCACACAGCTAACGAAACAATGGCTCTTTTGCGCAACAAATTCAATGGCCGTGTTATCTCACGTAATGGCGGTGTCAATTGGCCCCCAAGATCATGTGATTTGACACCGTTGGACTTTTTTCTCTGGGGTTATTTGAAAGAAAAGGTGTACGTCGATAAGCCAGCAACAATTCAAGAGCTAAAGGATGAGATAATTCGGCACATTAACGGCATAGAAACTCCATTATGCCTCAGCGTCATCGAAAATTTGGACCATCGTATGGAGGTGTGCCGCCGAGGTCGCGGCGCTCATTTGGCCGATATTTTGTTACATACATAATTGAGTAATACCAATATATCATAATAAAATAAAATTTCAATAATTTCCTAAATAGTTTGTGTTTTATTCAAAATCAACATCGGCCCTTGAAAATTTAACCACCCTTTATATAAGAAAAAAAATTCTTACTGTATTTATTCGTAATCTTTGTCCTTTTTATTTTCTCTACGTACACGCTTCGGCGTACGGGTGGGTTTGCTCCTGTTGGTCTCCATACCATGGACTGGTTTCTGGATCATACTTATAGAACCAATAACGACTTTACTAAAGTTGCTAGACTGACTATTTTCGAATTTGTTTAGGAAAAATTGAGCAAAATGTAATCGAGCCTCTTTTTGGACCTCATTTAAAATGCGTGGAACCCATCGAGCAGATTTATTCGTGTATCCCAGATGATTACTTAATATTCGCGATACAGTCATGGCATTCAAGCCCAATTCATTAGGAATAATTTCTTGTGTCAATCGTGAATCTTCGTCAATTTTGGACTTCACCAGAGCTACAGTGACGTCATCAGTGGAAGATTTTAGTCGACCTTCTCGGGGCGCGTTTTCTATGTTGAAATGACTCATCTGCTAAACCACTGGCTTTCACTGTATATTTTTATTGGCTGTAAATTGCGCCGAAACCCGAAGAGAATCACGTGGCGAATTTCTGTTTGCGTTGGTGGTGGAATTTCGTCTGACCTATCCTCAGCAAAAACAAATTGAAAGTCACCAACTGACCAAACTTTTGTTAATCTCCACTTCTTGGATAATAAAAAAAAGTCTGCAATATTTTTCGAAGTTTTTATTTAAATTGATTCTAAAGAAATATACATATATCGAATAATAATATCTATGATCATTCGCCATTTTTCGGACCTTCTGTGCTTTATCGTCGAAGAATTTGGCAAAATGATTTCCAGCGGTTTTTCCTTTGACCAATTTTTTACGGTCAAGAGAGTTTTGCAGAGACCGAAAATAGAGACAGTCAAGTAGTATAAGATCCGGGCTATATATATCGTGGGTGCATCAGAGCTTCCCAGTCAGACTCCGTCAATTTTTCCTGGTAATCAAAGATGCAAGTTGCCTCCGTTGTCGAGATGAACCACAACACCTTGTTTTTTTGATGATTTTTGGACTTTTTTATGAGAGCTTATTGTTAATTGTTGTTGATAGTAGAGCTCAGAAGTGACCACATCACCTGGTTGTGGCAGTACATAATGGCAAATTTCCTGTCCACCATAAATTCGACAATTCCGGCTTCGGAGTCGTTTGTAGAGGATCACCGACCTTCGTCCATGATATCTTTAATTTTATAATCTCGTATGCTACACAGTTTTCTTAGCCCGTGATGTGCCATTTCAAAAATACTTCGATGTTGTCGCGTTTCAGAAGCTTTCAACTGATCGTAATTAGATCAATGAAATATTTTTGACGATAATTTATTTGACACCCTAATTTCGAGTTTCTTTCAGTAGCCAACCCTTTCTTAATTGATTCCATAGTGTCGTGTCACGTGGGGGATCACGAGAACTGTTTCCTTATTCTGTTTTGGAGCAGATGCAGTTTTAATCCATGTTCCTTGAAGGTGAAGTGACTCTTTTTGTATGCTTGTATTGACATACTCCAGCTTAATCTCTTTCGTTTTTTCGGCTGTGGGTTTCAACTCTTCTGAGTAATTTGTTTAAATTGCAAGCTAAGTTTCCTCACGATCGTTCCTAAAAGACTTGATATTATCTCCACATTAGTTTTCTCCAGTTATACTCCCAACTTGGTGAATTCGTAAACTTTTTCGTTTTAGTAAATGTTCTGGGTCGGAAATTCAGTTTATGAAAATGACGAGTTGGCCTGCCAGCGTGCTTAGAGTCTTTCGGCAAGTTTTGATGATGCATACCTAGTACTTTCGCTTGGTTGATGCTAGCAGAGAGGGAGATTTCAAGTTTTTCGTAGTTCGTTTACCATTTTATTTACTGATATTGTACTGTTTTTGTAATGCTGGGCATCAAACCAAAGCTCCATATGTTAGCATGGGTCTAACGCCTGACGTATACATCCACACGACCATATTTGGTTTAGGCTTCTGCTAAGTATTCTTTTGCATAAGTAAAAGGCTATGTATGCATTCTTTATTCATGCAATACTTATCTCTAGCTCAGTTAGTTATCAATCTGGACTCCCAGATATTTTGCTATGTAAACTGTCTTACTGAGTTTAAAACCTATGATCAATGGGTGTAATGTTGCTAAGACTCTCTCGATAAACTCTTTGCTTAGGGAGGAAACTAACTCAGATAGCATTTACACGAAATCGTTCCGGTGAGTTCAAGTCGTATTTCCTTCAGTGTCGCCGGTCATTGAATTCGGAACAAAATTTCTCCTTTAATAGTCCTGCTGGTGACATAGATTGTTCGTCGCTGAGAGGCTTTTCTTCTAAGTAACGATTGTATCCAACAGCAAACCGTGGGATCTCAGAGGGTATGTGTCAATAAATGAATGATTGCGCCTATTTTTATATTATTGAAGGCGTCTTTATGTTTACAAAGACTGTCATTGTGTACTGATTTTTCTGTAATGAATTTTTCATTGAAAAATCACACTGTGATTGTGATCTTATACGAATATTCATTAGCCTCTCCAGCACCTTCAGTATGAAAGAGATGAGGCTTACAGCTTCGAAGTCCGCAGAAAAACTACCTTTACCAAGTCTCAATTTCTTGGTACATAAAGCAGTGGCATGCAGGCCTGGTAAATCCTTTCAAGCGTTAAACCTTTCGTTCCTTTGATTATCTCATCCTCAGCCCTCGCTTATGCCGTAAAATAAGGATTTTTCCCATCCACAAATACGAATTTTGACGCAGGAGAAGATATTACCGAAAAGTGGAGTTGATATCATCCCTGGGTGAAAAATGCTTCTCAGTTTGCACTAAAAGTTAAGTTAATTAAAATTTGTTTAATATTTATCACTTTTTTAAATTAGTCAAAGTTAATTCATCAAAGTCACAAAAAATAAAATATGAACTAAAACCTGTTAGTAGATTGAAAAAAAAAACAGTTATAATTTACCCTAACAATTTAAAACACAAAAAGTAATTTCCTACCACATTCCCAATAAGACTATAAGTACGCTTTAACCCAATGCAATTTGCACAGTTTCATCGAAAAAGCTTACTGATAGTTTTATTTAAAATAAAAGTTCCTCCAAAATGACTAATAGGTTTTCTACTCAAATGTTAGTCTTTTTTGTTTGCGGCTTATTCGTGCTAACCGCTGGAGAATCTGATGAACCAGATAACGGTGAACTGGAGCTGAAATACGACGGTCATGAGGGAAGTCTCAAGTATAATCACCATTTGCTGAGGAGTGATGATGGAAATTTCGCTCTTGATGCTTACGCAGAAAGCAAACGGAATTACGATCGTAATCAAAATGATTTTCAAGGTGGTCTACAAGGTCATTGGTATTTTCCAGGTTAAACGTGTGAAAAGTTAATGTAAACTTTGTCTTGCATATTTAAATGAATTAATAAAATTATATTCAGCTTACTCTTAGAGTTTAGTAATTTTCTAAGAAGTAATTGTTGGAAAAACGTCAAGACGCGTATCACAAATTGGAGGAGAAGCACGACGGAAAACCGCTTGAGTGGTTAGAACATACCAAATACATATATATTTTCTCTTATTTCATCTTTCTCATTTCCACGTGAGTATGTTCCGGTCTTAAAACCTTCGGTAAGCCGCCGCATAGATATTTCGGACATTTCTCCAGTCGCCTGTCTTTCCATGTCTTTTTGTTAACACATGCTTCTTTCTTCTCTCTGTAGCTCACGGTATCTATTTCAGCAGCTTTTCGACCTTACCTGACCTACAAGATTGTCGACGTTTGGTTTTCGCACATCTAAATACCACAACATGATCTATGTCGAGTGGCACGTGATCTTGTATCGGAATCTGGTGCTACAGACCACTAGATGTCACGTCCCAATGTTGGACAATCAGTCTCAGCTCATGTGAGGATGTTTCGTACTGGAGGCTGAATTTTCCGATAGTTGTGCAAAAGATACAATACCTTCTTTGTCCATCCTGTCATTGAAATTCCCAAGGATTTTAATATCTACGTGGCGGGCAGCACTCGTAGGTGCGTTTGAAGCGCTTGTCGGGGCGCAAATCAGCGCTTTGAACAGGATTCACTGAGTTCAATAAAGACTGTAACTTTCTCCCACTGCAATAAATGTCACAAGAATCTAACTGTCTCCCTGCTAGACAGCTTTACCTTCCCTATGGATGGACTTGTCATTCCGGGTTTATGTTCTCAAATTGTAGTCCTTAGCACATTCGCTATGGTCGTCATCAAATTGGAGTTCTCTCAGCCGAGGCTTTGTTTAACTATACATTGGACTAATTTTTTCAGATGGCGCATAAATATACATAGTGGGCCGCTTACCTCAACACCTCTGTTGAAGAGATGCTGCAATTAGACTTCAGCAGACGCTTAACCGAATATGACGGAGTGACTTCACTGAAGTTTCACCTCTCTTCGCCATGACTCAAGTTATGTTTTGTTTATCGCATCTTGTACAAGGGTTGATGTTTCCCGGATTCGCGACGAGGAAGGAAGAATAGGAATTGGGTACACCTTACGATGGTAACTGCCTACATGCCACTAGAGTTCAGAAAGATAAACTAAACTATTAAATAAAAAGTTTTTTTTTGCTGGGGGAATAGGTAAGGATAGCTAAATTTCGGTAGTCTGAATTTTGTCACAAATTGACGTTTCGGAGTTAAAGTTGAAAAAAGTGTAAAAAATAACTACCAGAGCAATGGAACTTGTACAAACACATCATACTGTGCGGCAGTCAACTGCAGTCGCATGTCAAGAAGTTATTTCCTACAACACAGGTGGATTCTATACACATATACGTATGTATATTCAGAGGCACAGGGTTTTATTGAAGAGTTAACTGAAAGTTCAAATTGCTTTACACTCACAATTCATGGCCCAAAAGCGTTTATGATTGCAGGAACTTCATGTAAACTGTTAACGGTACTGATTGCCAGGCGATTTAAACTTTTCTGAATGAGTTCCAGAGACAACTTTCACATACGCATATATGGTATATGTAAATACAAAACAACAAAAAAAACATAGTAGTCAAATACAGGAGTACATTGAAATGCCGTAATATTTTTGTACATATACATGTACGAGGGTTGCCTTTTATATATCGGGATTAGAGTATAACAACAATCATTTTTCAATGAAATTTCACTTTGTTGATTTTTCAAAATATTCTCCATTAAGATCTATATACTTTAGCATGTGTTTAAGCGAAGTTTCGAAGCCCTTTGGCAACTCTGGTTGAGGTATCTCCAAAACATGTCCCCTGAATGCATCAACCGCCTTTTCAGCTGTCGAAAAACGTTGAACTCTCAGTTTATTTATGGGAATAAAAAGGAAACATTCGGTGCTTAGTCAAGACTATGCGGGGGTTGCCTCGTCAAATCGTTGTTCTGAGTGCTCAGAAATGCAGTTGTTTCAGTAGATTATCGTAATGAAGAGTGAACCCTTTTTCGGCGGTTGATTTTCCTGATTTCTTGAGAGACTTCTGGCAAGTAGGTAAATGTTTGTCTACCACTCAGCATTCACTATTATTATTCGTTGTTACGACATCTCTAGTTTTTCCACAAAAAAAAGGGACAATAATTTGATTTCAAGTGCTTCGTGCGCAAACAAGTTTTGTTGGATTCGGTTCAGCTTTTCAAATCCATACAGTCAACAGCTGTTTACTTTCGGGTTCATATGCGTAAATTCGAGCTTCATCCCTTGTCACGATGTCTTAGACGTGTATCAAAGTACCACTGTTGTAATTTGTAACATTTCTCTCAACCAATCGGCTCGAGAATTCCTTTGAGCGATTGACGTATTATGTATTCAAGGTGAAACAATTTTTTTGCAATCAAATTTTCATGCAATATTGAATGTATGCTGATCCCACTCTCGCCTATAGTTGGCCCAAACTCTCGATAGATCACAGAACGATCTTGCAATATCAGTTTGCTCATAGCATCAATAATTTCCGGAACAACAACTGATTTTGGATGACCTTCATGGAGTTTCATCGCCAAAAACTGAATGAAGTTCATCGATGCACGTCGAAAGTAGTAAAATGTTGTGAAAAATGTAAACAGAAACAGCGCTCGTATGTCAAAGCGTTCGAAGTATTTCTAACCTAAAAAATGTCAAACTTCACGATAAAGTTGTCAATTGCCAATTAACAACACTAGTTTTGCCAAATCCCGAAATATAAAAGGTAACCCTCGTATGTATGTACTTATTTTTTACATTTTTACCCATTTCCTTGTCTGTATTTCTAGTGCACAGTGCACTTGTGTACTCCTCTGACAATTTAATTGAAATTATTATTGCATAATTTTCAAAACTTTGAAATTTGGTAGAAATTGAATTTCAAATTGCGAAAATGCCAAAAGAGCAATACGGCTTTTACTTATAAATACCAACAAAAAAAAACCCCAACAACTACAACAAGTATTGACAAGACAAAATGCCGAAAGTTGAGTAGAACAAATGAAATTTTCAAGTGCTTCACAAGTTAGAGTTGCGTACTCTGCTACTGCCAGTGACGGTGTTTTAATCCACAAACAAGTGGCAAAATGCAGAGAGATGGAGGGAGAGGGGGAGAGAGAGAGAGAGAGAGAAAGAAGTTAAGCTGAGGTTAAGGCCAAGTTGCACATTGGCAACAGACAACTTCACATCAGTTTTCCGCTCAGTAAGTAGTCAGCAACTTTTTTAATGTGATAATGACGTAAAAGCTTAAGTGCAAATAAAATCGTATGACTATAGTAGAGAGTGCCCACAAAGCAGAGTTCTACCGACGATGATGAGCTGAAGATAAATAATTGGGAAAACAATAAAAGCAAACAAAAAGGGAAATGAGTAGTATATGAAAAGTCAAGGAAGCATAAAAATACGCAATACTTCTGTTAATAAAAGCAACCCAGTAAGCAATGGAAAAACCTTCATAATGCCATCAAAGTAGAACTTTTTTGTTTAACGGCGAAAAACTTGAAAAAATGATTTTGACCGGTTCTCTGGTTAGACAATTTTTACTATCAGGAGAGTTATTTAGAGAGAGTTATGTTGGGTGCGTCAAAACTTCTCAACAAAGCTACGTCTAGTTTTGTCTGGTCGTTAAAGATATACCTGGTCTGACGTTCTCATGATGAACCACAAAACACCTTTTCTCTTGGTCGATTCTAGTCGCTCGCTTTTTTGATTGACAGTAGAATTCAGAAATGACTGTCTCGCCAGGTTTGTTTGTTCAATATTTGAAAAGTTCCTTCCAATGTCACCTATAACCCGCACAGCTCGTCACTCCTACCGTCTTCGTCGTTGCCAATGCGTAAAGAACCATAAACGTTTGCAAAACTGTTCTCCCGAAGACTTCCAAAGCGGACTCATCGGATATCGACATCGTCTAGGCTTCTGCACCATAAAGCAATACGGGAATCATGAGGGACTTAAAGAGTTTGGCTTTTGTTCACCGAGAGAGGACTTCACTTTTAATTTGCCTACTCAGTTTCAAAAGAGCACCGGTGTGAAAGAGATATTCTGCGGTTAGATTTCTTGGCTGACATTATTATTGCTGTCAATGCAGTATCCTAGATAGACGAAGTTATCTACGACTTCAAAATTATGACTATCGTCGGTGACATGGGAGCCAAATCCCGAATACGATGACTCTTTGTTTAATGACAGCAGATATGTCGCCTTTTCCTCGTTCGCTATGAGACTCATTCGCTTTGCTTCTTTATCAAGTCTGGAGAATGGTGAGCCTATGATATCAATATCGCCGGCATACGCCAGCAGTTCTACACTCTTGTTAAAGATTGTACCTTGTCCTTTGAGCTCTGCAGTTCTTATTATTTTCTCCAATATTAAATTGAAGAAACCACATGATAAAGGGTCACACCGTCACCGTCTGAAACCTCGTTTGGTACCGAACATCTCGGATAGGTCCTTTCCAATTCTGACTGCGCTTCTGGTGTTGTCCAGCGTCAGTTTACACAGCTGTATAAGTTTTGCAGGAACGCCGAATTCAGGCTTAGCCGCGTAGAGGCCGCTGCTTACTGTGATAGGTGATGTGTATCGATTATTTTCTCACGGGTCCTTCCAAGATTCGTCGCATGTTGAATATGTGGTGATGCATTTAACAGGCCTAAAACCTTACTCATAAGATCCAATAAGTTTGTGGACGGTGGGTTTTAGTATTTACCACAATACGCTCGAGGTGCAACTTTAACAACAAAGTTTCCGCATCGGAATTGAGCAATTAACTGCTGGCTCCGAGGTATTCTCAGCATAAACCTAACAAAATTTTGCATACTTTTGTGCAGCGTGACTATCTTGATTTGTAGTCAGTAGTAGTGCATCACTTCTCTTCGGAAATTTCACTCATTTTCGAAGCAAAATAACTTTAAAATATTGCTTGAAATGTCTGCTCTCGAAGGCGTGCTAGTTTGATACATTCGGATTAGTGTTGCCCGCATTAAGAGTACCAAGACAATCTTCCGACAGTATTTTTTTTATAATCCGAGGTTTAGCCATTGAAACGACAGTCCGACTGCCGAGCTCCTCCGCCAATGTGTGGTGTGCAGCTTTACGGTTTGCGAACAAATGAAGGAACCTACAGTTTAATCTAAGCCGCCTCGGAACGGCAAAGGAATTTTCTTGAGGATCTTTTTGTTTACGTGGGAAATATACCCGAGGTTCGAACACAATTCGAAATTTTTTTATTTTTTAAGTAAGCTTCTATAATTTTTAGTGACCACTAGACCACAGGTTGAGGTACTGTTGAGATACTGTTGAGAAAAGGCGGATTTGGGAGGTATGTTATTAAACGTTTATTGCGGACGTTCTTCCACTTTTGCCTGTGTGTATATCTGTGCGATGCTACGCGCTTAGCAAATCATTAACGTTTGCCGCATTTTTAGTGGCTAGTAGCTAGTACGTGCCGCCATCGACACATCAACTGAAAATTAAATATACGTTTAAGTATGTGCGTGCACGCCCGAAAGTATGCAATAGCTAAAATTTAGCGCCAAAATACTGTTATGTGTATGTACTTAGTTACGTACGTGATTTATTTGCAAAAATCTATGATGCTCTACAACAACAATCATACAACAAACATTTGAAGTGCACTTTAACGCCAACAACAAACACTGCTATGTACATATGTACGTGTATGCCAGCATACGAGTATTTGAAGCCATGCTGGTTATCGAATTGAGTGATGACGCCTCCCACAAATTACTGACTAAAACAAAGCACTTTAGTCGGGACACTTGAAAAAGTGTTGTAAATTGTGTGATTTTCGGCAAATTTTTTTTTCACTAATTCTATTAGTTAACATACAAATTGTTGTAATTAATTAAAATAATAAAATTACGACCCACACACTGTTACCACAATGTTTTACGCTTTTTGAAGTTGCTAAGCATTGCACACTTGAAGGGATTTAATTAAAATGTTGCAGTGTTTACTTCCACGGTCGATTTGGCATTGGAGTGTCGTCTGCACTTAAGTGTTGTTGGCTAAAAATTAAATATAAAGTTCATAAGCCTTTGTATCGGAATAAATTTAATTTATTAAATTTCAGTGATTTATATAAATTTTTAATGTTTTTGTAATTTTGTTTAATTTTCATGCTGCTTTAACATCCGTTCAATAACTCGTCCTCTCTTTCTTCGTGTTAGTTTAAAGTATACCTACACTCCACATTGCTGAAGAATCAAACGCAGTTAAATCATACTTCACGAGAGCTTTACAAAACTCCTCAAGAGTTTTCGAAAACTCACTGACTTGACTACAACAACAAAGTCGACTAAACTGTGAAATCAATTGACTTCTTGAACGCTCCATTGCCTTTGGGCACTTGAATGTCACTGCTGTCGATGACACGTGAATTTCAAGTGCTTTTCTTTTGTTTTGCCCGAAACCAACAGGCGGAAGTATTGAACTGCTGATAGTCCAACTCGAGTTGGTTAAGAGTTCAGAACAGGCGGGTTTTGGGTGGGAAAGAAATGTAGAGTATGTTTAAAGTGTAGTGAAATAAACTAAAAGTGTATACCACTGGATTGTTATTCTTCCGGGGGTGTTCCTCTTCCTCGGCTTCCACCAGCGGGTACTGTGGCGAAAGCTTTCAAAGCTTCTGCAACCTCGCCCATATGAAAGATAAGACCCAGCCAGCGTAACTGCTGTCTCTTATTCGCTTGACTAGATCAATGTTGGCGTGTACCTCGTGTAATCCGAAAAAAACTATCTCTAAAAGACTCATATAGTCGACTGATTGGATGTTTTCGTCTACCAGGTCCGGAATGATAATAGTTTTGTTTGGTTTTTGTGCGTGAGAGAGGACTGACATGGTTATTGGTAATTATTTTGTTTTCTAGAGAGACGAAATCGTCTAGTCTTCAATGGTATGACAGTCCGCTTTCACTAAGAGACTCATTCGTCCTAATTTCTTATCCAGTCTACGGAAAGCAGGACTTACGACGAGTTTGTTGAAGTAAATAATGAGCTTATGCCAGCAGTTGTACGGATTTATAAAAGACGAGAGAGATCGTAGAGAGACTTCCCCTCTGAAGCTTCGTTAGTGTCGAACGACTCGGAGAGGTCTCTCCCATTTTTAATGGTACTTCTTGTACTTTCCAACGTCTGTTCAAACCGTATAAGTTTTACAGGGAGACCAAAATCTGACATGTCGGTCTAGAGGCAGCACCTTTTTTGGCTATCGAATGTAGCTTTAAAATCGAAGAAGTGATTTGTATCGGTTTTTTATGGTCCAAGATTTTTACTAAGAAGTTGTGCTTCTGGGTACTTACTTTTATATCTATTTTTGCGCAATGGAAAAGTGAAGAACGCTTGTGGAATATATTGTAACCGATCAGTTTGGGACCTTGGATCATGGCTCCAAAGGAGAGAGCTCCAGTGGAGCCAATATTCGGTTTGAGGGTTCACTGAAGTCCGATTGCAGCATTTGATTACCAGAAGTGTGTCTGCGAGTGGGTGTCAGTCCTGAAGCAAGCGTTTCATTATATAAATGTGTACCAGCGATTGTGCGCCTGCTTAGGACCTGCTATACACGTATAGAAACCAGCTGCAATGAAAAGCGAGCAATGCTTTAGATGAGAGACCTCACTTTTAATGACTATGGTTTAAGGGCATGCTCTCGAATGACCATTCCGTTGATTGGGAAGGTGCCGCTAGCCAGCTGGTCGATGTTTTCGTAAAACTAAAGACTCACTTCACCACGGTCCAAGAATCCTGATTGCGGAGACAAGAACGGAAACGGAACGGGCTTATAAAGGTACACGAATTTGGTGTCGGTATCGTAGTGGGAGAAAAGCTCTGTCACCGTGATCCGAAAGTTCTTTAACATATCGCTGATCTGCGCCTACTGCAATAGATCTCTTTTATGAATACCGGGAGCCTACTTGACCTTGGCGACTTCAAGGCCTGGGTAGGCTAAGATGTTATGTTCAGCACACCTGTCGGAAAATTCAGCCTCCACAACAACATCCCCAATTGGGTTGATGCTAATCACCGAGCCACGAAATAAGATTATCTGTAGTACTACTTGACTTGGCTTGGCTGTCCCCGGATCGAAACACTCGAACGCAGGTTGACAATGCTGAGGTAGATGGACGATATGATTGCAGCGCTCTTGACGTTCATATGCTCTGAGCGCGACTCGGTCCATTATCTTGTAGCGACATAGTTACGGCCATTTTCATCATATCTTCTTTTGGACGTTCCGGAAAGTAATTGTTTTTATAGCGGCGGTATTGAGATTCAAATGTTGTTCCACAATTCTCTTATAGCTTGTTTTTGATGAGTGTTCTCAGAGAGCAGGGTTGAAGTCGAGTAGAAACTCGTTTCGCTGTCTGCGGCGGTTGCGTCGAACCTTGAGGTGTGTTGAGTTGCGTTGGGTTGCGTTGTCATTACCAGCACACTTAGGCCAACAGTTCCATTGGGACATCGCTGTGAGGCAATTATATTCGCCTTCTCACTTGATCGAACCATTTCGTGTGTCTTATAAAAGCAAAGAGATTCCCAACTTTCGCTGAGGCTAGCGCAGTCGTTGCGCCCTCGTTGTGTTATCTGTTTTTTTTTTTTTTTTTTTTTTTTTTTTGAAGGAAGTTTTTTGCGCAGTGTGGAATTTATTTAGAAATTTAAATTATGTACCTCAATCGGCTTCAAAAAAAAAAAAAATAAAAAAATTCGAACAAAATTTAAATGTAATTTTCTTTTATAAATTACTCATTCTTCCTTTCCTTATCTATTATTGTCAGCCCAAAATTCAATTCGTTTTGCAGTTGCTTTAAAATTTAATAAGTATGCACCGTGTTAGGCAAAAGTCAATTTCATTCTGCACATTTCATATTCATGATTTTGAAATTAAACATACATACATATTTACTTACCTAACAAATCCCAATACCGTTGTCTGATCGAATTCATTTCTCATACTTGTACCTCACATCCTTTTGAGTTTAAAAGAGCAGCAGCAGTTACAGCAATACTACAACTACTTTTTCTCTCACTCCCCGTCGCCGGGGTTCATGTGTGAAAGTCCCCAAAGATTTTGTGGGACCATCACTTGCCGGCTGAAAAGGAAGCGAAATAATTTTTAATATTCTCTACCAACTCCTGCATCCGTAAACGAAGTTAAATCGCCCTTCCAATTTCAACAGTGTCATTTATCGCTTTGTAGCCTTTGCAGTCATACTAAAATATTTATTGAAATTCCTTTTTTATTTTCGATTATTGACACTTCATTGTGTAGCACAGCACAGCCGTAGCGAGTGTTTACATGTGTTTGTGTGCATTTTTTTTTTTTCTTTTGTTGCTGCAGCCCCAACCGAGGCTTAAACATTTGTAAAATTTCCATTGCCGACAACCTTTATGTACGCTTCTGTATTACGCTCATCGGCCATTTACCTTTGTAAATTTAAATTGTTGCAAATACATACATACACATACATACACAGACACATACATTATTATATCACATTTTACACATGCAAACTCATATGAATTGAGGAATATTTTTGTTGCTTGTTGTTGTTGTTGTTATTGTTTGCCTATAACCAATATTACACTATCCTTTTTGGTATCCTTTATTGACAATTTTGCACAATTCGTTTTGGTGCGTCGTATATTCAATTGTGCTGTCGGTTTCGGTTTGGGTTGACCAAAAATCGCATATACTTGTGGTCCAATATGTTATTTGTTGCCATTTTTCCCCGTTTGGGTGTATTGCTTGTCCTACCCAGCAGAGAAAAGTACTAGTTGTAAGCAAGAATCCAACTTTTTTACATTTTTACACCATCTAGTTCACATTCCAGTTATTTTCCACGTAAGCAACTGGTATTTTTAACACGGCGATGTCCTGCGAACTGTCAATTGTCAGTCTGTGTATTAGCTTCATACTAGTTCATATATACCACTTAAAATACTAGTTCGTTTATGCCAGTTGACAACTAGTTCGTCTCAGGCAGACAGACAGACAGAAACGCACTTATGATTCACTTTACTTTATATTTGGTACATTTTTCTTTTCCCTAAGTTGATTAGATATCGATCTATGTATTCGAAGTTTAATTAGGACTGTTAATCATTCTTTATAATTGTACAAAATATAAAAAACCACAATAATGTATGTTCGGAGCTTCTAGTTACTTTGCATTTTGGTATGAATTTGTCCCTCAAAATACTAATTCTTATACTAGAGTTGTTGCGAACTAGTTCCGATCTTACCGAACTGCTACTACTACTATTACTATTTACTAGTATAAGTCTATTCAATGACAAACTAGTATATTTCTGTCTATTAAATACTGGTATAACTCTGGTTTTCGCCAAACTGGTATAATTTCAACTTCAAAATACTAGTATTTAATTAGAATTTTTACATACTAGTCTACGTTTTCCCTATAGGGTTTTTTTCATGACTGGCATTGTATTGAAGGTGGTTGATGGCGCTTTTTGCTGGGTTTGTATCCATTTCGAAATTGCGGAAATGTTGCGCTACTCCTCTTGCTTTGAATTTAAATTTCTGCTAAAAGCCACAATCACTTAAATATTTAAATGAATTTATTCACTCTTTGTTCACCTGTTAATAACTTTTAGTGCTACTGCAGTAAGGGAATAGATTATTCAAAGTATAAAGCTTGCTACTTTAATAGTGATATTACCTGAGTGCTTCAAAGTGGACTCACATTCTTCTTTACTTCATGAGGAGAAGGATTTTTTTCTTGAAAAGTAGAAGCTTCATTCGTTGAAAAGAGACAATTTCCTTTTATATTTTTCCATCTCCTTATTTTCTTGCTAAAATCGTTCATTTTGCTTTTGCTTAAATATTCTACATTTTCTGAAAAATAATCATTTTCGTTTTAAATCAATAGGTAACATTAAGCTTGAATTGCTTTTAAGAGACTTCTGAAGATTGTAGTTAACGCCTTTTTTAATGTCTAAAATTTTCATCACCTGCCCTTTGAATAAAAGCTTAGATTCTCATCAGTTCTTCTACCACCGTTTCTCATAAATCTGTGTCTATGAACCCAAAAATGTTACGTGAGCAACAAGCCCAAGATTTTTAAACCACAGCACACTTGCCGACCATGGTCTTTATAGTTAGTTTGGCAAAAAACCAATTACAAGTTCTTGAAGATTTCATTGAGCTCTCTTTGATAGAAGTTGGCACACATAAGCCGTCAATGTGAAGTATAACGCTTTAAGGTTTCTTTTTAAAGAATATGAGAAAATACACCATTCCGCTGGGTCGTATGACATATTAAAAATGTCCATAAAACCTTCAATACTGCTACCAAGAAGCCAACTCGTCCTCTAGGCAGGGGACTGCTTCACACAGTATCTAAATCAAGCGGAAGATCCACCTGTCAAAGATATATTTTCTCCTTTGAGCCTTGAAACTCAAGAC
This sequence comes from Ceratitis rosa, assembly GCA_037013455.1. Taxonomy (NCBI): domain Eukaryota; kingdom Metazoa; phylum Arthropoda; class Insecta; order Diptera; family Tephritidae; genus Ceratitis; species Ceratitis rosa. The sequence continues at coordinate 11,353,360 of JAWMAG010000012.1, forward strand.
TGTTACCAAATCATTTAGCTCGCCCTGCGAAAATAATTTCAGGCTGTTGACTTCTTTAAATTCAAAACTTTACTTCCCTTCCTAGGTGGCAGGTGCCTTGGGCACTGATATTTTGATACCATGAGAAATGGGGATGCTCTTGCCGACCTTGTAATTATAAAAACGACCTTATTTTCTTATAGATTTTATATATGCACTGTGGAACTACGTCGAATCTTGGCTTAAATCCTTCTTTTACTTTTAAATTTAAAAAAAAAATTATTTTATACTATTTTTTTTATATTAAATATAATATTTTATTTCAATTTATATTATTTATTTGCTATTATTGTATTTTATTTAGTTTTAAAAAATTTTCTTTCTTTTATTTTACTAAATTTTAATAAATTTTATTTTTGTATTCTATATTTAATTTATTTTAATTTCATTTTATTTATTTAATTTTTTTTAAATAATTTTTTTATGTGATTTTATTTTTCTTTCGTATTAATTTTTTATATTATTTTGTTCATTTAATTTTAGTTTATTTTATTTAATTTATTATTCTTGTTTGAATTTTTTTAGGCCGGCAACCAAAAACCAAAAGCCTTTTTATAATTTCTTAGCTCTAAGTGATTCAAAGAAAAACAAAAAAAAATACTAGAAAAAAACTGAACCAAAAAAGCTCTCATACTTTTATTCATATGCATGCTATTGTACATTAACACCGCTCTATTGAGTGCAAATAATTGCTTATTTCTTACTCTGAACCCTTTAAAAAATCAATCTGTGCTTTACATGCTCTGTAAGGATTTGGTTTTCCGCTGTCTTGCTACGAATTGATAAATGACAGTCACCGCAGGAATCCCAGCCCCATGCATGACAGATGTTAATTTCCCTCAGAAAATGCAATTGGCAGACAAATATTCATCATTGTAAAAGGGGTTGCCAAAAGTGCTGTTGTCGAAGTAAGTTATGTACCATACATACGTTTGTGTGTATGTTATTGGGAGTATGTTGTAGCATTTAAAAGCATTCATGACTTGCGGCAACTTTCCTGTTAAGTGGTGCACCCGCACATCCGTCTTCTAATAATCGTTGGTAGAGTCGACACCTTTTTGGTTGTTACAAGATTAGTACTCGTGAGTGACGCTTAAGGTATTTATTTTGGTTGCCCTTTTTTCGAATATGCACATAAATATATGCATGTATGAAAACGTATGTGCGAATTGTTTTAGACTTTTAAAAACTTCAGAAATTTATAGGTGTATTATATATATGTATGCTTTAAAGAAAAAACTCTTACGCCGATGAAGCCACGTGTGTCAGCTGAAGAATAAGGTATAAATTATAAAATAAGCTTTTCCAAAGATTGCTTCAAGATAATAAGTCTACAGTTATGTTGATGCCTTAAGGGGGGAGACTCATGTAAATGCCTCGAAATCGGTCATTTTTTAATATTTTTTTTTACAGTGATAAAATAATTTAATTGTTTAGAACTTTTAACACAACTTTATTTAACATTTTAAGATTACAAAAAAAAAATTTTTTTTTTTAATTCAAAATGGTGGCTCAGCATGATGTCTTGTAGGCTGCCTCTAACGCGAGGTCCGAAACTGCTCCATTTGTCACTCATCAACCGTTGATCTGAAACACCAAAAAAAAAAATTTCTTTTTTCAGGACATATAAACGGAAAGGATAAACCTATAAAATTAAAAAGAAAAGGATAAAATCCAATATAAAATCAGCCTTAAAAAAAAGTTACGATTTTGAGCTATTTTTTGGCCCTTTTGACCCCAAAAAAATAAAAAATCAATCAAAAATACCTGAAGTTTTAGGTTTATCCTTCCGGCAGTAATGTAGAGAAAAGCCTCATCAAATTTCAAACAAATCGGTCAATAATTTTTTGAGCTACAACACGAGCAGTTTTTCAAAAAGTAGTTTTGAGATAATCGCGTTTAAAGTTTCAGTACACAGTACAGTTCAGTACGGCCCGCTCCACTGTATTAGCTATAACTTTGTAAATATTCGAGATTTTTTTTTTCCGGCTCGTCAGTACACGCTCAACATAGTATACTTTCAGAATATCGAAAAAAAAAATCGATTTCTTGAAAATTTTACATGAGTCTCCCCCCTTAACTACATTCGGAGGTCTTATCATTTCTACCAGTTGGCAATCAGATGCAGAAAAACTTTCGAGGTCGGACCACATGGTACTGAAAATTATTGAATTCGCTCGACTTTTTCATACAGCGCCAATACAACCGATTTGTTCACATATACGAGTACATTAGGTTTTGTGGCATAAATCCGAAAAATCATCCACTAGCATGAAATTTGCTATTATAGATTCGTATCTACAAATAAACATTGCCCCCGTTAAACATCGAAATCTGAGGACTATATCATAGAGCTCCGAATCAACTGGTTTGCTCAGATATCAGGTTCGTCAAAAAAGCACTTAAGAGCACAGGAAATTTGGTACTGAAAATTAGCGAAATCGGAAAGTTTTATCAACCATATTTTCAGGCATGAGAATTAATAATCTGTTTTAAAAAGAAATTAAAGTTTAGTTTTATTTCTTTTAAATCCATTTATTTTATTTTAAAGAATTTTCCTAATTTTCTTTTTTCAATTAAATTAAATTTTCTTGAATTCATTTAATTTAATTTTTTATTTTATTTTATTTCATTTCAATTTTCTCTTTTTATTTTTTATATTTTTGAAGTAGTTTTTCACTTAACATGATTTTATTTTCATTTCGTATCATTTTATTTTATATTATTTTGTCTATTTAATTTTAACTTATTTTATTTCAAGTCTCACTTTTTTATTATTTTAATTAAATTTCTTTACGTTACATAATTTTTATTTTATTTTGTTTTAATTTAATTTGTTTTATTTAATTTTATTGCATTTTATTTTATATTTAACATCATTTTATTTTTGTTAAATTTTGCTTACTTTAATTTCTTTTAAATTATATTATAATTGTTAGTGTTATTTCATTTTTATTTAGTTTTTTTTTTATATAGCTTTATTTCATTTGAATATTATTTATATAATTTAAATTCTTACTTTGTATTATTTTACTTTACTATACGTTTTTTTTATTTTATTTTATTTAATACTATTTCATTTTATAATATTTTATTTCAGTCAAATTTATATTATTTATTTGCTATTGTTGTATTTTATTTAGTTTTACTAAATTTTGTCTTTTTTATTTTATGAAATCTTACTAAATTTTATTTTTGTATTCTATATTTAAATTATTTAAATGATTTTATTTATTTAATATATTATTGTATTTATTTAATTTTTTTGAAATACATTTTTTTATGTGATTTTATTTTTATTTCGTTTAAATTTTGTATATTTATTATTTTGTTCATTTAATTTTAGTTTATTTTATTTCATTATCTTGTTTGAAGTTTTTAAATTTATTCCTATATTTTACATCATTTTATTTTATTTTGTTTAATTTATATATTTTTCTTTATTTTATAGTTTTTTTTTTTAATTTTTCCCTTTTATTTTATATTTTTGATGTTGTATATCTTTATGTTTCTATTTTAGATGGATTTTTCTGTTATATAATTTAATTTTACTGAATCTTCTTTTTTTGTTTTACATCTTTATTCTGTTTTAGTTTATTTTATTTCACATAATAACTTTTTATTTTATATTATTTAATTTTATTTCATATCAATTTCCATTATTTAATTTTTCTAATTAATTTTTTATGTGATTTTATTTTCATTTCGTTTAATTTAATTTTGACATTTTTTTTGTTCATTTAATTTTGGTTTATTTTATTTCATTGTCTTGTTTGAATATTTTAATTAATTTTTTTTTTTTTACATTTATTGTTTTATTTTTTATGTTATACTTTTTATATTGAATCGTTTTAATTTATTTTATTTCACATAACCTTTTAATTTAATATTATTTAATTTTACTGAATACTCTTTTATTTTGTTTTTTAATTTTACTTTTTATACTGTTATATTTGAATTTATTTCACATAATAAATTTTAATTTAATATTATTCATTTTGCTGAATTTTCTTTTAATTTTTTTTATTAATTTCCCCTTTTTACTATATTTTATTTTTTCTCATTCAAAAAATTAGAATTGCCATTTTTAATTATTATTATTTGACTTTAATAAATGTTATTTCTTTTTAATTTAATTAAATTTTATACTATTTTATTTTTTTGTTTAAATAATATTTTATTTATTATATTATATTATTTTATTATATAATTAATATTTTATTTTATTTTGCTTAGTGAAATTAATTTTGTTTAATTCTATTGTATTTCATATTAGTTAATTTTATTTATTTTTCTTTTTATTTTTTTTTAAATTTTTTGTATTTTTGTTTTTTAATCTTTTTATATAGATATCTATTTTTTTTTTGAATATTATTTATTTTGTTTTATTTTATTTTATGTTTTTCTCTTTATTATATTATTATTTCTTCTAAATAATATTTTTTATATTATTTTCTTGTACTTTATTTTATGCTGTATATTTTAATTTAATTTAATTTTTAGTTGTTTGTTTTTGTACATTTTTAACATTATTTTAAAGCTCTTTACATGCACTTTACTGTACATAATCGAATACACCGCAAGTTTGTCTGGCGGTACAGCAACGTACAACAAAACAGCGAAACACGTTAGTATTTACAATATATTCAATATACCTATGTATATGAATGCGTGTTCAGGTGGGTTGTGTTTTGTGTTAACATGACAACTGTTTGCCATAGCCAACCTGTCGCATCTTGCTCATCCTTGCCTTGCTCACGTACAAGGAGCCCAAATCGAATATTGATGTTTTCTGTGTGATTTACACGCATATTAAATGAGTGAATGAATGAATGAAGAATGAGCAAGGAAAGAAAGAAGGAAGTGCAGCACATGTCGGCCGTCCATGTGTACATATAAATTTATACATACACATGTAAACATATACAACAAAACATCCCTACTGTATGTGACTGACTATATTTTCCAATTGGGACATTCTTTTCTTTCCCTCAATATGCAGTATTTTGTATGAATAGAGCTGGAGTTTCTATATTTCGTTTACAATTTGTTGAGTACATGTATATTGCTTGTACCTATAGTGTGTGTACAAGTGTAGCGAAAACATGCGACTGCCTGCCATGTCGTATGCGCAACTTGGGCGAGTGACTCATCCAGCACTCTCTTGCATTGTTGGGAGAAAAAGTGAACTTACTTTCATTAATTGTTACTCCCTTGCTGCATAATTAAAGTTACAAGCTCACATGTATGTGTACATGTATATGTGTGTATGTATGTACAACTCTTGCTGTTTAACTTCCTGTTTTTTCTCCCTTACAAACAATTCCACGCACAAATTACATCCGCTTGTCCTCGTTTCGTTCAACTGTTTACAAACACCTTAAGCAATTTGTTTTCATTTCAGTTTAAAGCATTCTCTCTACCAACTCTGCAATGTGTCAGAGTTGCCAACTTTTTATTTTATTTTTTTTTTTGTTTATTTTTAAATTGTCGCAAAAATTAACGGATCGTGTCATCATATAAAATTTCCCATAAAGGATTTCATTTACTTTCATTTAACACAACTTGCAAAGTTAGCTCGTAAAATATTAAAGCAAAATATTGAAGCCACGACAAGTGTCACAGTTCTTGCTTTACAGTTGAGGCACAAATACTCGCAAATAAATTATTTAAAATATGTACATACATACATATATACTCGTACTTATGTAGTTAAGTATTTATCTGAAAGTACAATATATATTTTCTTAACTTACATACATCTGTACTTATACCTATTCATTTCAAGTTTTGCGATATCACGTCTCTTATACGGTTACACAAATGTATGTACATATGTGTGTATATGCGAAAATGCAAGTTTATTTGTGTGTGACTTTTGATACTACATAATGTATAGATATGAATTTTGGGCGAAAAGTTGCTCAAGTTTGCTGAATATGGTTTGCTTTAAGTGGCATTCAAAGAGATTAAGTCAAATTTTTGGGGGAAAACGATTTTCTTTAGCGATTAATTGTGAAAAATGCTAATGAATTGTGAAATTAGCCGTGATAAACATCTCGAGCTGAAACCTTATGCAGAGAAGAGTAAAAATTTCTGATACGTAGGTTAAGTTTAGTTGACTCTTGGCTGCTACGCCTTACGCCTTACATAGAGCTGCTGGTCTTCTAAAGTGCCAACCGGAGCTAATGGATTTAACCCTATAAATAGTTTGGTTCGAAGATTTTATTTTTTCACAGTGAAAGTTTTACTTGAAATCCTACATACCTTTTGTCAGAAAATGATTCGTTTGTTGGTGTAAATTGTAGAGCTCGTTCTTCGGAGTGGGGCCAATATGAGTAAAGACTCAACCCTTTCGTTGTTATCGCTACTTACCCAGACCTTGTGGTGCACTTTCATTTCTCACTTCTTCAGTTGCGTCTGCCAACCACGAAAACTTCTCTTATGGCGCTTCATCATTGTGAGGCATATACCGGAGTATTAACCTATCTTTGCCATCCTTCGCATCAACCACTGTCCGGACTCTGAAGAAAATTTAATGTCAATAAATGATGTATGTATGCTTTTCCGCAATTAGAAAATTGAATTTTTGTTTTATTTTTTTTAATTAATTTTCTATAACTTTTTGATAAGAAAGAAATATTAAAAATCGTATAACATCTTTGTTTCCTAACGTTTCTACTAAAAAACCTCTATGGAAAGCTAGCAAAAACCTTAAGCCGCCAGTAAGCACTGAAGTACCGTTGAGGATGCGTAATTGTTCTTGGGCAAGAACGGTTGAAGAAAAGGTATCTTGTTTTGCAGAGCACCTCAGCACAGTCTTTCAAACAAATACTGCTACATATAGTGCACCTTTGCCTCCAAACCATACTGCTCCTAGATAAACTGTTACTTGCGGAACATCTGTGTCTGAACTAAAAAACACTATTGCCGCCTTAAATCCAAAAAAATCTCCAGGAGACGATCATATCTCACCAAAAATGCTAAAAGAATTGCCAAGCATTGCTCTCGTTTTTCTTGCAAAGCTTTTCAGTGCCATTTTGATGCTAGAATATTTTCCACAAATCTGGAAAAAGTCGCAGATAATTATGATAACTCAACCAGGTAAAGACGCAACCCTGCCGTCATCATATAGACCCATCAGCCTGTTGCCTTGTCTAGCAAAACTTTTCGAAAAAGTACTGCTATCAAAAATTACTCCTTTTCTCCATCAAAATGATATTATTCCACACATCAATTTGGTTTTCGGGAAAAACACGGTACATTTGAACAAGTAAATCGTATAATAAATGAAATAAGGAAAACTTTCGAAATGCGAGAGTATTACTCGGCTGTTTTCCTTGATGTGGCGCAAGCATTTGACAAAGTATGGTATAATGGCCTCATTCATAAAATTAAAAAATCATTACCTAACATGTTCCACAATATCCTTGAATCCTATTTATCCAACAGGTGACTCGCAGTAAAAGTAAATGAATACATAACAGAAGAGTGTCCAATTACGGCAGGTGTTCCGCAGGGTAGTGTTCTTGGAACACCAAGAGTCTAAGTAATTACGTCATTTTCGGATGATACTGCTTTACTAAGTCGACATAAATGCCCCATTACAGCCACAAAAGTGTTACAGCAGCATCTTAAACTATTTGAAGAATGGCTAGTGAAATGGCGCATAAAAGTTAATGAAAACAATTGCAAACACATCACTTTTGCATTAAGGCCAAAAACGTGTCCTACTGTTAAGCTCAACAATGCATTAATACCGCAAGCTGACGAAATTACATACCTTGGAATCCACTTGGACAGGCTTAAACTCCAATCTGCCAGTTTACATTGGCTTTTAAACAAGAAGTCTTAGCCTTAGCAACAAAGTACTCGTATATAATTCAACAATAAAACCGATATAGATATAATTCAAAGGTTCCAATCATGCGTGATGAAAATATTCATAGAGATCTAAATATATCTACCATCAAGGAAGAAATTGAAATCGCAGCAAAAAAAAGACTTAACAAAACTGCGTAACCATCCGAACCCTTTGGCTAACACCTTGGCCCATGCAACAAGTCAAACCCGCCTGCAGAGAAGAGACAAAGCAGCGTTCTAAAGAGCAACGTCAAGCCAAAGCCCATTCCTACTAGTGGGTTTTATGTTTTAATTTAGTTTTAGATTTTATTACTTATTGTTATGCCTTCAATGTCGAAGCAGACTCAATAAATAAATATTATTGTTTGAAAAAAAAAAAAGATTTAGCTAGCATCCATCCATTCTTCAACGTTCTAGCGAAATTTGCTTCAGCGCGTTCCGGCGATCAATGAGCGCCACAGTAAAATGCTTCTGAGCTATCTAACCGCTAAGCTAGATATTGTCGGTCTGTGTGCTTTTAGCCATCCCTACGCTTCAATCCTTTAAATGGTGCTGCCGCTTCACTTTCTATTTTGGCCGCAATGTTTTCCTTGATACGGCGAATTTCCTTTGCAAGTGAAGGCGGCATTACGCTGGACCCTCTACCACTTTTGCTTAAGCCCTTTTGAACCGGGAGCTACATAGGTGTCTTATAAACTTTCACCGCCGCCTTATAAATAGCTTTGGCTTGAAACCCCTCTTTACTGGGATTTTCTTAAAGTATTTCGTTTGTTGTAGGTTGCACTACAACCGCTGTGAACCGCTGCTTTCTTGGCTCAATATTGTATATACATACCATATATATATATATTTGTTTAGTATAGAGCCATCTTCCCTCTCTCTATCTCTCTCTCTCTCCGTAGTATTTTGCTGTGACAGAGAGTTCATCGTCATGTAGCTCAATAATAGGAAACTTAATATGTTTAAGAAGACAATGCTAAAGTATAGTTTCAAATAGCAGATCCCTCACTATGAACCTTTGTATGAAAATATTTGATATCTATACGCATTTGACGCTTATTAATTTACAAGAATATTGAAGTTTTATCCCTTGTCTATTGGGATGTCTCTCATGGACAGGTGTGTCCTGAGAGAAAAAATACAAGCAAAACACCCACGTGCATATATGTATCAGCATTTCTCCAACAAAACACAGCTTATTTTCCAAGGTAAACGTGAAATATGAAGCTGAAAAGCAATTAATTAAATTAAAAACTAACGGTAACGTTCAACAATAACGACAGCACCCAATGGCAGACAAGCACAGCTGAGAATGTTTGCAGTAAAATATAAAGTATTATAGCGCTTACGGACGCATTTGTGAAGAAAACACTGTTAAAAAATATACTGGCGCGTAGTCGTAAGCTAACATATTTATTTCCACACATAAAATGCATTTAGTACTACACTGTAGCTCCAGTAGCACAGGATCTAACGTGTGCACAATTAAGTGAGATTATAAAACGACAAAAGCTCATGTGCAACTGTACACCCGTCAATGTGCCTGTGACTGTGTGTTGTAGGTGAAAATGCCATTGGGGAAAACCTTTAACTAAAACTCTAGCAACTTTAAATTACACTTAAACTATATACGAGTATAGTGGCGGTTAAGAAAAGGAATAATAAGGAACATAGCATTGCTATGTCCAGCAATGTAGTACAGTAATTAAGGAATAACAAACAAAAAAAAAAAACAGGCAACGAATGTATGTATACGTAGTGGCCACTGTGACTTGTTGAATAAACCCAACAAACATTTGAAACATTTATAAATTCGCGAGCCATAACTTGACGAATCTTGGTTTTCAAGTGCCCAGGAGTTAAAGGTTTATCCACATAAACATGGTCTTTTACGTAGCTCCACAAAAAAACGTCCAACGGTGTCCAACCGCATGATCTCGGTGGCCAATTGACATCACTAAGACGAGAAATTACGCGGTCAAAAAAATTCGGCTGTCATATGATCATAACGCTCTAAATTGACAGTGACAGTCTCGCCGCTGTCGTTTTCAAAGAAGTGAGGTCCAATCTCCAGATCCAGCATCTTCTGGGGGAAATTATTACCAATGACATTAAGGAAAAAAGTCTCCTGGATACGACAGGATAACAGATGATGTGATATTGTACAGCATGACATAAAACTTAAGTTACTTCCTTTCCTATAGTGTGTCTCTGAGTTGAGAATGATATGAATTTCCAGTTGAGATACTGTTGAGAAATAACGCTTGATATTCGGGGGGTACAATTTTTAAGTTTAATTCAAACTTTAATGCCTCTGCAGCCAAAATAGCTACCCAATTGTTTATTGGGTTACTTTGAAATTCAAGGCAAACGGTTAAAATGGGAATGAAGTTTTGTATACGAAAATACTATCGCCAAATATAATTGTGGTTTTCACCTGTGCAAAGTAAATATAAAATATAAAAATTTAATATCCGACACCACACGCTCCAATTGGACCTGTCATAGCCGAGCATAAAGTGTGACAAAAAGCGCATTTGAAAAGAGGCACACCTGCACACCTTGCCACATTAAAAGGATTACGCTGCTTGCAACACTTTATCGCCTTTGTACTTTTCGTAAATAACTGGAGCGTAGTAAGTGTTGGAGATGTGTGGACTCAGTTGTGTGAGCAAAGAAGAAGTAGAAAGAATAATATTGTTTCTTAAACCTTTCTTAGATACAATTTCCCCAGTTGACGATAGAGCATGCGTGTCCGCGTTTTTACGGCAACTAAATTTTTATTTGTTATTTTTCATTTATTAAATCACTTATTATTGTATGCGCTTGTAATTCTTTTTAAATGGAATTACGTATATACATATATAGGTATATTTAATTTTAAATGTAAATATACATTAAATGTCTTTATTAATTAAAGAATACATACTATGTTTAAGAAACGTATACTTTGAAGTTAAAAACAGATTTATTTATATATAAATAATATGTAACTGACCTTCATGAATAATCACTTAAGAGATTTTGGAGAAAATTTTGACTCAGCTAATATATCCCCTCATGAGGTGCTCTCTAGGTCAAATACGAGCAATACTTCAGTGGCTATCAAAAGGCTCTAAGGAAGTGAAAGAGAAGTATAGAGACTTTAGCAGTAATGCAGAAACAACGCCGGAGGGGAGTAGAGTTAGAAAAGTACTTTCAAGTATCTCCCCTTCTGCGATAGATTGTTTGCAAAGGCTCGACTGTCATCCATGTCCCGTCTTCGCAGAGGCTACCTTCTCATAACATTGAGTCATTGGGTCGTCTAACAAAAAGTATGATCAAAATACAAAAGTCCTGAACTTTCGAATTTTCTCCTATCTAACTATAGATGTCTGCAGAGAACAGCGATGAGTTTGTTGTTTTATATATTAGGAAGAGTCTTTTGTGTAAACTAAATACCGAAATTGGGGATAGAGTCGAGGGCTGTCTTTATATCCGTATGTGGAAAGGTGAGATGTAAGCCTAAAGACTTAAGAGCAGTAAGCCTGACATATTTTCTGCTTAAAGCAGCGCAGCGATTGTTGGAGGTTCATATTATAGCTACTATAGCTCACAAACTCTCTCGAAAAGTCAACTGCCGGGGAGTTGACACCGTAATTTCACTTAAACATCGTAAGGTCTGGGAGTATAGATGTAGAGGCGAATCCATTTCGGCTCCCCCCATCAATGGTATCATAAAATGCACACTTCATAATCTAAGGGAGCTGATGATGAGCAACCACTTAAGCCTAAACAATCCTATATGAGTGCTTCCCGTAGTTCTCGTTTGGTTTACACAAAGTTATTTTGTAAACTAAGTACCTTTTAGCCAAAATACGTCCAATTTCCTCCACAACTTTGTCTGGTCAGGTTGCACATGATCTCATTCATCTAGAATTTGCTTGTTTTGCAAAGACCAGTTTAGGTATATAATTTGCCGTGAACAAAGGTAAATCTGCATCGTGTGCATGTTTTATTTTGTGGATAGAAGGGTCCTTCTCTCGCTAATTCGTCCACCATGCACTTGCCTGGGACGTCTCTCTGTCCGGGTACAACTGCAATATTGCATTTAGTCGAGAACTTCTTCAGATTGCTTCAACATTTTATGGCCACCTTTAATTTGGTACTGTTACATTGCAGAGATCTAACGACATCTTGACTATCGGAATGTATCGTAACTGGTTCTTCTACTGCCGTAGATTTGAGCAGTCACTCAGCTGCTTCCAACGTTGCAAAGACTTCCGCTTGGAAGACGCTGCAGTGGTCTGATACAATACATTCATGCTTTTGTTTATTGAGAGCATCGTAGAGTGAATACCAAAGCCCACTTTTTCATCGTGCTTTGAGCTGTCTGTAAAGATGGCTATGGTTCCTTGATCGAAGACCTTTGTGTTTTTTCATTCATTTCTGTTTTGTATTCTCGTGGTAAAAAGATTATCGAAGCTCATGCTGGTGGTGGTGTAGTCCAGCTCCCTCGGCACTAATTCATGAAATAATATTTGAGCATGTCATACTCTGCAGTTCTTCCAAGGTTGAATCAATGTAATTGCGTTGTGATTTCCCATATAGGTCCAGAGGAAGGAAGTTGAGATGGGTTAGCAGTGTTTTTGAGGGAGTTGATGGCAGTGCTCCCTCTCCCAGGATAGTAGTCGACATTTGAAATCTCTCTAATTTGCTGCTGAAAGTAATTTGCTCGAGTGCCGACCACCATATGGTGGGGCCATGGAGTAGAATTGTTCTAGCTACCTGCGTATAAATCATGTACAAATTGTTCAGTTTTAGATTCCATCTTTTTCCTATCGCCGTTTTGCAAGCTTAAAGTGCAGTTATAGCTTTCTTTGAGCTTTCTGTTAAAGTTTGTAGTTGATTTCGTTTAATTTTCATCCATTTTATTTTACAAATTTTAATTTTGTATTTTTTTTGGTTGTATTTATTGATATTTTTTATATTATTCTATTTTATTTTTTTATTTGTTATTTATTTTTTTTATATATTTTTTTTTGTTTTGTTTATTAATTTTATTTTTTTTTTTTTTTTATGTAGCTTAATCACGACCTCAACAGCATTAATTGCTGCTTTTGAATACTTTTCTGCGCCCAATTAATTTTTAATTTAATTTTATGTCGAAATTTGTGCGTTTTATAACTTTTTGAATTAAAGATCCTACAGCCTTGTCTGCTAAAAGTTTACTTCTAGTTGTTTTTTTTTTTTTTTTGAATATTTTCATCAATTAAGCGCCGACACAGCGGATGGTTGTCCTCCCTGCCGTATGACTACTCAGTATGCAAATTGATAAGCCAATTGTTTTCATTTGCATTATTATTACGCCCCCCCCCCCCCAACCCATGGCCATCCTACTTTTGCAGTACTTTCCTTTCACCGTCCACTCATTGCGCTCGATATATGTATATAATATGTATGACAATATGGCAGGGCAGGAGGTGAACTCTGTCGATGTCCTTGGCATTTTAGGTTCATTGGCGCTTCACATAACATTTTAATTGCCATGCCCTCTTGACTCTCTCAGTCGGTGCCGCGTACTTTTATGCATGTTTGCTCCTCCCCTTGAGTGGGGGGAGGAGTAAGAGGAGGTATATGCAAATTACTGGCGTTTGCGAATTATATGCCTTGCATGTTTTGAGCGCATGCGACTGGGAATTCATGAAAATTCATAAGCATCAAAAGCGGGGAGTGTTCCGCTAATGGGTTGCAGGCGTGGTGTGGTGGTCGCTTAATCATATTGCTTTCCTGCTGTGTTGACAATTTTTGTATTTACGAATTAAAAACTCTCCAACTTTTAATAATGAAATTACAACAAAGCGCATTTCTTGTTTGGTTTGGCTTTAATATTCAATAAATGCCGTCGTCATTGTTTACCGAGTGCAGCCATTCGATTGGTCATTAAATCTTGTTCACTCACATACATACATGTGAGTACATATGTATGTATATATGCATGATGCTAGCGTATTTTTATTCCCCCAATTACATACCTACTTTTTTACTCATTCTACGGCATATTCGCATGATTACTCCGCCATTGTTCACAGCGCATATGAATTTTCACACCGAGTGCCCCTGAATGTATGCTTCACATGTTCAGTTCGCAGCCTGTGTTGTGTTGTACGATGTTGTGGTAATTGTGCCACTCAGCAGTTTATTCTTGCAAAATCTTTCTGCTAAATTGCACTTCATTTCACTCTTTTCTTATTCGTTGATGTTTTTTATGACGGTGTTTTCATCAATAATGACATTATTTATCAGGGGGTATACTAGAATCTGTCATTAACGTACTATCTTGAGGGTTGTTAGCAATGTGTTTGTTGTATATCGGATTTTGTTGCTTCTCAGTGCAGACCCAGTGCGAATTATAAGCAGCTTTTTGATTTAAAAAAAAATTTCTGTTTCAAAAATTTATTTTATGCTACTTATTAGTTGGTGAAACTAGTCAATTTTTGGTGTAGAACCGTACAAAATTATACATTTTCTTTCCTTAACTTTTCTGCCGACTTACCATGCGCCGAACGCTTCCATTTTGGAATTATTCCATAAAAGAGCTTATCAGCCTTTTCCTACACAATATTTTCACAACTCATAGTTTTGTATTCGCCCCTCAAAAGGACTGCCAATTAATGTCTTTTTTTATATACTAAACTGTTCGCATTACAGATTTCGCTTCGTCATTTCAATGGCGTGTAATGGCGCTCCCATTTTGTCTGCGTTAAAACGTGCCGAAAAGAATATTCTATTGTATTATAATAAGAGTTTTCTATGAATGAAATATGTGTTCGTATTTACTGAAAGTTTGTCTTTCATTTTACATTTGTATGCGTACAGCTTTCACACTTCATTTCCTTGATTTTGTGAGTGGTCATCGTGTAAAGTGTCTGAGACACTGTAAAATAAACCAAAAAAAAAAAACGATGGATGATAGTGTTAAAGTGGAGAACGCAGTGCGTAGTTGGGGGAACGCGTCCTTTTGCGGTATCCTGATTTGATTCAATTTATGTATTATTTATTTACAATTTAAAAAAAATGAACTTGAATTTCTTTTATTCTTGAATAAAGTAGATTTATTTCTCTTTAGAAAAAATTGCGCCAAATTTTCCCAAGGTGCTGTTTGTTGACCTTACTCTCTCTCTCACATAAAAGCGCTAATACCATGCAATAAACAAATATCATTTATTTTCCAACTAAACAAACTATTAAAAGTAATTCTGGTGTGGAACACAAATTATGATAATTTAAAGACATATGTCATTACACCCCGCTATGTCAGTACATGCCATAACCACTCAGTTGAAAGGAGGACTTAAGAAATCACGTTGGTCAGTCATCTGTCGTACAGTTCTACAGTTCTGGAGTGTATAGTTAGTTGGGGACATTGCAAAAGGAGAGGAGCTCTTCCTGTCCTCCTCACAGTTAGACCCGTCAATATAGATAAAAATATATTCAAAGTTACTGATATCCTTGGCTTTTGTTCAATCTTCCCTGCTAGAGCAGTGGCATCCACACGATGTTTCAGTTTCTCGGCCGTATTATACATTTAGTCTGAGTTTTGCTATAATTTTCTGATGCACTTAGGAGACTGTGGAGCGAAATTCTACATTTCAAAGTAGCTTGGAAAATTGAAATTATTGTCAAAAACATTATTCCTTCGATCATTATATAATTGGCGCTTTGTAACCGCTGAAGCGATTTTTCGGCCGAGCTCCTCCTCCAATTTTTGGTTTTGCGTCTTGATGTTTTTCCAACAAATGGAAGCACTTACAGTTAATACTAAGCGTGGCTGATGGTTTTTTATGAGGAGCCTTTATTTCATGTCCGAAATACACTCGAAAGGGTGGACGTTCCCTGCCGAGGGGCGACCGCAATTAGTAAATTTGACCCTAGATTCTGTAACAGTATAATCTAAAACCGTCGACGACGGTCGCAAATCGCTTAACGCGATGACTCAGCAGTTCTCTCTGAACCTGGTATGGGTAGTTGGACACAGTAACATACCACGTAATGAGAAGGCGGACGAGTTTGCAAAAAATGGCACTTCCCTTCCCCTTTCGCCACCATAGAAGAGCTCTCTCCTTGTAAACTCAATTAGGGGAGTTATTCGCCAAGACATTATAGCCACAATGGAACGAAAGAAGGTCACGTGGCCTCATCGAGTTAA
This sequence comes from Ceratitis rosa, assembly GCA_037013455.1. Classification (NCBI taxonomy): domain Eukaryota; kingdom Metazoa; phylum Arthropoda; class Insecta; order Diptera; family Tephritidae; genus Ceratitis; species Ceratitis rosa. Next base: position 11,369,450 of record JAWMAG010000012.1, read on the forward strand.
AAAAGGAAGGAGTTATCTACAGTTATAGGTCTTCTTCTAGGACATATTCTATTGGACAGGCACGCAAAGTTACAGAGAAGAAGATCAACTTGAAACCTTAAGGCACTTTTTCTACGAATGCCCCGCATTTTGAAGGAATAGGTTGAGGTCTCTGGGGGTGGTAGCGTTTAATGACCTGAGTGAAATAGTGATGCCCGAGTTACAGCGACTGTTCAGCTTTGCAGATGTAATCTCAGTGGTATCACAATGGGCTCGCTTGGGGTCTAGCTGAGCTGATGTCCAGCAACCACTTCAACCAACCAATCAACCATTCCAAGATTTCCTTAACTACTGTGTCGATCTCCGATCTGGAGTTAGAGTTTCTACGTTCTGAGTATGAGCTCAATAATGGCTCTAAGACTGCGAAATATTAATGTAAGGTCAATCTGATTTCTTACTACGAGCCATTGGGCGCTGAGAGACCTTGCTTTGCCATCAATATATACTTGTTATGATCAGAGAAAGAGTACTCCATGCAGGTTTGCCATCCTGATATCAGATTTATAGCACTGCTATTATATGGTAAATTGTTATATATTTATAAAACTATCATTCTACTCCTAGTTGTAGAGGATGGTGGGCTACAATTAACGTAAGAAAATCCGTGTACAATAGTTAAAGTAGTCAAGGAGCTAGCCCTCTAAATTCGTTATAAGCTTTTTTTGCTGAGGCTCAAATGTAATGTAAATGAGCTTCATCGAAAAAGATGATTTGTCGGTGAAGTGAAATCCGATTGGATGCTCATGACGCTGCAATTCTTGAAATAATTAAATTTTATAATTCTTCATACTGAGGTCTTTATGCAAAATCCTCGCGAAACAGTGTGTAAAATATTTAATTCCTGCAAAAGGTGTAGAGTTGACGTTGATGGCTATTCGAGCACATTTATAGCTACAATATTAAGATTTTTCACTGAACGTGAGACCAAGTTGTTGCGAGCTGTTTCCCCGAACTCGCTGCCCAAATTGACTCACAAATTTCCTGCAGGAAGGCGGTTGAAGACTCACCGCTTTGGAAGAAAATTCGAAGGACTTTCAACTTTTCAACAATTTCTTCGAACGTTAATTTAACCATTTCGTGATAATCAAACTTTTGCTGAATATTTGACACATCGGAAATATCATTGAAGATTTCAAAGCTCAAATAAAATGTAATTCGAGAAGCACACGCTAGATGGCGCACATTCCATTGAAATTGAAGCAACATCTTCATGAAAATCAAAGCAATCTTTTCAATTATTATACCATAAATATATACTTCGACGACTTAAAATATGCCACACTTTCATGCCACACATAATTTACCTTATTTACGGCTTTAATATTTGCCACATGCCACACATATGTAAGTCACCTCATCTCTACTTAATGTATGCTCATTAAATTGATTACACTTGCACTCACATGCGTGCCAATGAACAATTTTATAGGATTTTCATTAAGATTTCTTTCTTGCAAAAACAACAATAATAACAACAACAACAATGTGTTTAATTTATGCTACTTATAAAGAATATTTGCACTCGATCCACACTTATTGAGATTAATGTAATATTCGCAATAACAACAACAAATCCAACAAGGAAATACTGTTTTGTATTGTAGAATATAATCCAATGAGATGTGTCCGGTGCCACTTTTGTGTGGCAGTAACTTTATTTTTCTTTTCTGGCCACCTCAAGGGAGTGTAATGATATCCCTTTTACGGCCATTGTGGTTGGTGGGCGCATGTTGGGCAAATAGGCAAATAAAAATAAATAAATTCCTAATGCACATAATCTAAATAAATCGCTTATTTGTGCGAACGATTTGTGGCAATTTGTTTGTTGCTCGTACTTTTGGGAATCTACCATATATGTGCCCTGCAGAGAAAAATACTAATTGTTAACTAGAATACAACTAGTTCATCTTCCATATATTTCTCAGGTTAGCTACTGGTATTTTTGACACGGCTGTGTCCTACCAGCTGACAATTGTCCCACTATGCATCAGTTTCATACTAGTTTTACACCAGCTCTTTTTGGATTCAACATGCCTAAATCTACTTCGTCGGAAAAAAAATAAAAAAATAAAAATAAAAAGGAGTTTGCCTGTTTAGAGAAACTGCAAACCTCACGCACAGCAGGGTTGACCTCTAAGTACTCGGTTATCATGACGATGGAGCGCTCAACGTAATTTTGTTCACCTTGACAGAGCATTGTAAAGAATAGAATTCAGCCGTGCCGTGCGAATATAACAACAACAAACTTTGGTGGAAATTATTATTTCTCCCGTCACTGGTGAACTACTATACTATACAAATAACCAACTGGATTGATTTCATCTTCAAAACACTAGTATTTTACTAGAATTTTTGCACACCAGTCTACTTTCTCCCTGCAGGGTAGGAGGCATATGTGAGATTGTATGAGTTAAATTGGTTGTACTTGTTGTAGTTGGTATCTTTGGCTATTTGTCCTGTTATTAGAGGTCCCAGCGTTTATAAATTTGTTACCGTGATCTCAATTGACTTTTGCTCATTTCCGCTTTACTTTATACCTTCTTTAGTTTGGAGTCAGTAAGCTCTGAGTTGACAAAAACTTACTCCATTGAGCTTATTGTAAATTTTTCTTTAACCTTTTGTTCGGTGAACAGAAGTTGCAAATTGAAAGGCAATGAATTCAATTAAAGTAAAAATATTAGACTTTATCCTTCTGCCAACCACAAAGGATAGCACATTTCATAACAGGCAGGCAACTCCTTGCTGTGTCACTCGTAACAAACTACCGCTTCATACACGAACACTTGAATGTATGGTACTCGTACATATGTTTGCATGTAGGTATATGTAAGTTGCCTTTTTGTGCAGAATATTTCATTACATTAGCTCCACAAAGGCGGCGAGCGTAAAAAGTAACTGAAATTTCATTTCTAAAACGTATTTTGTTTTTTTTTTTTTTTTGCAAAAAGTCTAGTCAAAGTAAAAAAACAAACTATTTTCCTGCTTCGCTGTTGTATAATTTATTGACCAGATACATACACACACACACACACTAAGAGTTGCGCTAACAGCATCCTGTGAGCAGAGAAAAAAAGCGCTGAATTACTAGATCAACAATCAAGTATACAAATCTTTTATGCAAATATGTACAAATATGTTTATGTAAACGCATAAGTATACATATACGAGGGGTTTAACAAAAGTTCGGTAAGTTGACCAGAGAAAAAAATTCTTTTTATATTTATTCGTGATCTTTGTCCTTTTTTAAGACTGATTAAGTCATTGCAAAGGACTTGTTATTTTTAGATTTAACAATAATGAATTAAAAGTCACCAACTGACCGAACTTTTGTTAATCCCCTCATATATGGTATAATGTACATACACATACATACATATTTATGTGCACAGCAGGTCACGTTCGGCTATGTTTTTTTGGCTTTGAGTGTTTGTGTGTATTTTTTTTTTCTAAATTCTTATCCTAATGGAAATTCTTTGGCACGCTCTATGGCCAAACATGAATCTTCTATCACACACGCACACACATTCGTGTACTTGTGCAGCACAGGCTGTAAAGCAAAATTCAGCGACACTTTTTATACACAGACACATATTATTTTGTAAAATTTGTTGCATAACACCAAACATCATAGAAGCAATTTTTTCTGTCTGCGTCCACGATATTGATGTATTAAGCTGAGCATATATGATGATAGCCGAGTCAACAATCGTGCGCCAATCACTTCTTTTCTTCCCGCTCGACGCGAATTGAAGCTACCAAGTGAGACCAGGTTGCTCTTCACCTTAACCCTTTAAAAAACGTAAGAAGGAGGAGGTCTTCCTCTAATTCTGCTTCCACCAGCAGATACTGCTTCTAATACCTTCAAAGTTGGAGTACTGTCATTCATATAGACTACATTATTATTCAGCGTTGCCGCCATAAAAGTAAGACCTAATGAACCCGCCGGGTCGGAAAATGGACACACGTTGAGGTCGAAGAGGCTTTTCAATAATAAATCTTGGGTTTTCCGAAACCCAAATGCGCCAATTTTGCTTATTAACGTAGCCATCGCTGTGGAAGTGGGCCTCATCAGTCAAGATTATTTTTCGATGAAATTTTTATAGTGAATCTTAATCATTTTAATGCGTTGTTGAAGCGTGTATCGTTCCATTTTTTACTATTGGCGTTGTTTTAACTTGTCATATGTCAAAAAATTACAGCTTCAAAGGTGACATCTACCGGAATAACACTCATTATTGGAAAACGTTTTATTTCGGATTAGCTGCCATTCAACAGGCTGTAGAAATGTTCCCTCCATAACTTCTATATACTCTAAACTTTAGACGCTCCGATCTTCGCCGTATCTTTTCGTAGAATTTTCGAGCCTTATCCCTGCCGCTAGTTTCGGAAGGAGAAGGCTGAGGCTGAGTTGATTTGGCCACGTCCATCTGTCCGTCTCTTTATAGTTTCAGAAATTTCTGCCTTGGAACGTGCCAGTTGGGAATACCAGAACGAGACCGATTTTCATGCTATGGTCATGAAAGGTATGACCGAAGCTGTCTTGTTTTATCTGCAAAAGCGTCATTCCTGCTCACCCTGGATCGGACACCAAACCCGCACTCCTTTATAGGGCTGCTGTAGTAAATGCCACAAGGCCCTACTTATTTACGTCCAACACACTTCTGGACGACGATGTTGTCAGCCATTAGATAGTCCTACGAAGACAACAACCAACTGAACGGCAGCACCATGATGGTTGCAAGCTCTTCATGCGTGATCCTTAAAACTTTTGCAGTGGTCGTCAACGAAAGAGGTTTCATTGATACTTAGCAACCAACCTTGCTGTGCGAGTAGGTTTAGGTTATCAACACATTTGTATAGCGAACTGCTTGCCTCAAAACCGACTCCCGCTCACAATAATATGGATAGTGAACCGACGCTGCAACAAAACTCTTGCGAAACCTTAAAACGAATATGTGCGAATGGTTCCACAGAAACATCTTCTCTTTTAATAGTATCGCAAGACTTTATACGGGTTGGTTACCGCATCTGGCACAAGGGTTGCTCACGTTTCCTTGGTGTGTGACAAAAGGTATAACCTTGCAGGACACTCTAAATGATCTTTTTTCTTTTCGAGCCTTGACATTATAACAATACAAGTTTTAAAAAATTTATACAATTTATTTGAATATGTTTAAATATTTCTTAACTTCCACAAAACTTTTTAAATTCATGACCTAGTTAGCTCTCACTTGTATGCGATTATTTTTGGGCAAACTTACGGTTTTTGGAGTCAGTCAGCTACACATTTAAATTTTGTTTTTCAACATACATACGAGTATGTATGTGAACGTATGTACTTCTGTGCTCCTGCATTCGCTTTTATGCAAATTCTTACCTTACTTTAGTATGCAGAAGTATAAAAGGACATTTTAAAAGTGTCAAACGCTTTTTGCTGAATCACTTTTGTGGAAGACAACTCAGCTCAAAGATTTGCATGTTTATGTAATCGTTTCTCTTTAAGGGACCTTATGACCTTTGCCCCCTTTATTTTGGCGCTAAGGCGAGAAAATGTTAACGGACGAGCTTTGATTTTAATACTTTTAGATTTTTCATGTTTTATTGTACTAAAACTAAAATGTATTATTTTATTTTTCTATTTTAATAAATATAGTTTAAAAAACTAAAAAAAACACGCTTTTAAAGAATATTGTACTAAAAAGTTGAAAATAATTTTGAAAATAAACTTAAGACAATAGTATATAAAAAATACTTGTATAATTAAGAGAAAAGCGTGGGGCGCTTTGTACCATAATTTCCATATATCGAGCGCCCCACACTTTTCTCTTAATTATACAAGTATTTTTTATATACTATTGTCTTAAGTTTATTTTCAAAATTATTTTCAACTTTTTAGTACAATATTCTTTAAAAGCGTGTTTTTTTTAGTTTTTTAAACTATATTTATTTTTAACTTTTTAGTTTAATATTCTTTAAAAGCGGGTTTTTTTAGTTTTTTTAAACTATATTTATTATATACTATTGTCTTAAGTTTATTTCCAAAATTATTTTCAACTTTTTAGTTTAATATTCTTTAAAAGTGTGTTTTTTTTTAGTTTTTTTTAAACTATATTTATTTTATATATTTTTCTAATTAACTCTATTTTGATTTTTTTTCTCTGAATTAATCAGAGAACGTATAATAATTATTAGTATGGATTATTATACGTTCTCTGATTAATTCTGTCAACGCCTCGATGTATGCAACGATTCGCATTTCAAATATTTCATATTGGGATCGCGTCTCCGCTAAAAAGTTACAAACTGACAGACAGACATACTGACAGACATACTGACAGACATACTGACAGACATACTGACATACAAGTGAAGCTAATATAAAGCGTGTAAAAATATTTAAATTTGATGCAGAATTAACAGAGCATTTTGGAATAGTAATTTTTTATATCCACTTGTAAGTCCGAAAACGTTTTTTTGTGATTGAATTTTTCATGAATATGCTTTTTGTTAAAAGAAAAATGCATATATTAATTGTGCATACAGTAAATCAATGTATTTTTAGCATTCGCATGGTATTTAAAAAACATATTGGGTTCCTAAGGACCTCTACACTTAGAAGTGTCGTCTGATCCAAGTTATCTAATATAAAGAAATATGTGTATGTATATTTATTTTTGAGGCAGATGAATATAGATAGTGATCGATTCAGTATTAAAATTTTTTTTTGTCTGACAAAATGGCGATTTTCCAACACAAATTTTTTTTTTTTAATTATACTTTAAAGCGCCTTAAATAAAAATCCAAATAATTGCCTGAAACATTATTCCTTCGCGCATTACCTGAAAAAATTGCCTAAGAAGATCGTGTAAAAATTTTAAGCCGATCCTCACCGACTATGAAAACACCGTTTCGGGTGAAACCCTTTCATAGCTTCCGGTTTACGCACCGCTAACTTTCAAACGCCAAAGTAAACCGCATACAGCAGCTTTAAGAGCAGCGTCGACATACTGCACAGTATCAGGTGAAGCTATAGTTGTAATAAGCCGAAGCCACCAACCACTTGTCAGCCGAAAGCAATAGAAACTGGACATTAAAAAAATGAGAAACCAAGAAAGCATTGTCAATGCAAACAGAGAGGATACAAGAAAAGAAGCTCTGAACCAGTAGCAAGCCCGATGGGAAGTAGGAAAGTAAGGCCGACGAACAGCGAGATTAATAACATACGTCAGGTTATTGCCAACTATGAAGTTCGGGGAAGTAGACCATTATATAATATTACCCAGTTGCTGTCCGGTCAGGCATAGTTTAGGGAATATTTGTATAAAATAGGGAAAGCTAAGGATCCGTTACGTATCTATGGTATAACGATGACAATAATGGCGACAGTGAACATAAAATCAGACTTGAAAACACTGTTGGAGAACTTGAGTGATAATATTGTCTTAATTACGTTACAAAGCGAAATAATTTGGGCAAGCGTAAAGGAACCAAACGCCATAGAAAGGGATATGTCCTCGGCTAAGTAAGAAACCTCTTTATTCATCTTTTATTTTTCGTGTTGCTCAAAGCGTTAAAGAGTTAATTATACCTATGAAACCCATCATCAACCCTAACCTCAAATTCTCCACTTTGTACGTACCCACTTCCGGTTAATTTCTACTATTCTTTGTTACTACAAAGGCAACACAGCTCCAGTAATTTACCAAAAAATATTCCTCGCAATACAAAGCCAATGATAAATGCATGGTTGGAGCCTTATAATTACCGACGGATCCAACGATAATTTTACCACCTCATTCGCTGTTGTTAAAGAATATGGCGATATAATAAAAACAGGATTTCTTCCTCTTCACCGCCGAAGCATTTGCACAACAAATTCATAATTAGTGCCCCAAAATCACCTAGATACTAATTTCGATAAATTATTAATAATTTTTAAAAGAGGTCTTGTCTTGTCACTTTTCATAAACCATAAACGACTTGATCTATCAAAACGGCGAGACACGGGTATTTTTTTTTTTTGGTCCTAGTTTCCGAAAATGCTTGATTTTTTGGTGGGTCAAGGGAAAAGTTCATTTTTGTCGGACGGTGTAATTATTAATAATTATGTTTCATATAAATAAGTAATTAAATAAATAAATAAAAATAGTAATGGCGCCCATTGACACTTACACTTACATCGTTTTCCACAGAGGAGTATGGCCCGACAGAAACTGCGCACCACACCGTGACTCCTTCTGGGTGAAGTTAAGTCCCACGGATTATTTCTGGATTTGATTCACTTCATAAACGACAATTTTGTTTTTTCACATTGCCGGTATGAAAATATGCTTCATCGGACATGAACAGGCAATTTATTAAGTTCTTTTTTTCTAAGATTACAAGTGGACTTAACCACTTAAAGTGGGAGGTTTAACTTACTCATACTTTACTTATTGTACATTACTAATTTCTATTTCTTCAGATGCTTTGTTAATGTGCAACTCCACTTTTCGTATTTAATTGAAATGGCAAAATGCAAATCACATGGCTAATTATGGGCTTCATAAATTATTATTATTTTTTACTTTAATGATCTTTCTTGAATGTCATGCGACTGTTGAGAGAACTACTTAGCTGGACAATGAAACAGTGCCTTTTAGGTATTTAAATTTTTCGCAATTTTAAATGAGACATTTTCTTTGGTGGCACAATAAAATTATTTGCTTTCTTCAAATATTATTTAGGTTGATATCCATTAAAGAGTTTTAGCCAAAAAATTTAACAAAGTCAGTCAAGCGAAATTAATTTTTGACGAATTCGGGAATATTCCCACTTCTGTGCTGTCATTTACACGAATAACTCGAATCTTTTTTTTTTAGTATTTTTAAATTTCTATATTTATTTTTTTATTTTTTTTCTCAATTTTTTTTCTGTGAGCTTTTTGAATTTCCCACACCAAAATGTCCTTTAGCATATTCTTTTTTATTATTAAATCGTCGCGGTTTATTAAGAAAAATTTGATTTGGCATACAAATCGCATAAATAAACGTCATTTCACATTTAAATGCTTGCTTTCAACTCAAGGAAAAAGAAAAAAAATACAGCCGCTGCTCCATAATTTCATAAAAGTTTCACGCCCACAAGCACTTAGGACATTAAAAAGTAAAACTCTAAGCCATAAACTGTGGCCGCTTCAAGTCTACTATGCTCGCATTACAAATCGAATTCACACACATACATATACCTATATATATTTTTTTTTCCTTAAATTTTTTTATTACTTACATATATAATTTCAAATTGTTTGCTATTTGCCGCTGACTGCTACTGCTTCGTTGCTTACTATTTCTGTAAATTTCCTGTTTAATCCACGTCATCACCCGCATGTCAAGTACTCGCCAACAATCCGCATATATTTATGTATTACATAGGTATACATATATATACCTATATCCAACTGGTCGTTATAGTCCCGAAAAGCGTCCAACTGTGAAAAATGGTAATTACGTGTCACACTTTTCTGTTTCGGTTTTTTTTCTTTTTGCTTTCTTTTCGGTATTCTTTTTGTTTTGACTGCTTGCAGGAGAAAACACGCCATTGGCAATGTCGCGGCCAGAGTTTTATTATCGTTTTTTTTTTTCAAGTTTACTCATTGATGTTCTTTGTATTTGGAAGCTTTTCCTTTACGTTCTGCTTTTTATTTTATTTTATTTTATTTTTTTTTTGTTTTAATCACAATCGTTTAGTTGCGATTGTTGTGACGGTTGTCGAAACATCGAAAATGTTTTGTGTGAAAAGTTTTTTGTTTTGTTTTTCGTTTCATTTTTCTTTTTTAAGTTTTCAAGTTTCAAATAATTCAGCGTTGAAATTACTATTTAAAAAGTTCCAACATTACTTGGGTAGCTACAGCCTAATGAAATTGCTAAAAATTAACCTCAGCAGTTGGAGTGTAATATACTCGTATAATACCAATGAGGCAGGAAGAAATTTGAGTTGAAAGTATGTTGCTCAGCAATATTTCTTGATGTGGCCCAAGCCAATAGAGGTGCCCGTCTGTCAGAGGTGAATGAAAAAGGTGTGAGAAAAAGTTGAAGGGACTTGAAAAAGTGCCCGCTTAATAGAGGTGTCCATTAAAGGAAGTTTAACTGTATATATTGTACAAAAATAAATTGACTTTAGCCAAAAATTTTCACCAGATTTTCATGTCATAACTTACTAACAGAAGGTTTACAGTTCAAGAAAAGGAATTTATCTCCGCGGAATGTCCAATTATGGCTGGTATTCCACAAGGCAGCGTTTTGGCACTAATACTGAATGTCTCATTTACTGCAGACAATGTCGCTATTTTATGCCGGAGCAATAACTTTGGGGGATAAGGCCATGTGGAGAAGTTCACGCAAATGAGCAAAATTTTTGACTGCCATTCAGCTGAGAGCGGCAAGAAACGATTCTTTTGCATATGGTTGAACCAGCTCACGACTTTCGGTCTTAGACCAAGTATCCCCTGGGTATCCAACAAACATCCGTTTGGAGGCGAGCTAAAGTGAGAAGTCGAATCCCATGCGGTTGTGTGTAAAGTTTGGAACCCACCACAAGAAAAGACAACCCAATGAAAAATCGAATTCAGCCTCTGATGAGAGACCTCCTTTTGATGACGACCACCGCACATGCTTTAAGGATTACGATTGAGAGCATGCTCCTGGAATGTCCGGTCCCTTAATTGGGAAGGTATCGCTGGCCAGCTGGCACTTATGGGCGCCGGGCAAAGAAAGAGTTTTCGGTACAACAGTCTGTAACACTAGATTCCAGCACATAAAAATGCACCAAGCTACTTAGCGGTCTCCAGATCGAAAAATTCTCACCCAAATCGATCATGTTGTGATTGACGGAGGACATGCATCCATTGTTTTAGACGTGCGTACGTTCCGTGGTCTTAACATCTACTCGGATCACTATATTGTCGCAGCCAAAATAGGCACCCGCCTATGTGTAACGAAGAATGCCTGTCAACAAACACAAGGAAGATTCGACTTTGAAAAGCTGCAATCACAACAGACTGCCGAGCGGTTTTCTACTCGACTTGCACACCTGCTCTCTGAGAGCACTCATCAGCAACCTGATATAAGGGAACTGTGGGACGGCCTACAGCTGCAAACGAAACTATTGGATTTCGGAAAGGTCGCAAAAACAGCTGGTACGATAAGGACTGCCGTGTGGCGGGAGAGAGAAAACAGATTGCCTACCTCGCAACCTTGCGATCGGCCACAACACGTGCGGAATGGGATAGATACCGGGAACTGAGGAGGCAAGCAAGACGCATCTGCAGACTAAAAAAGAAAGAGATCGATATGCGTGAGTATGAAGAGCTTGAGCTTCAAGTAATGCCCGAAAGCTGAAGAGGGAAGCAAGACGCATTTTTGGAGAAGATAAAAAAGGGCAAAGATTACTAATAAATACAAAAAAAAAAAATTTTTCTCTGGTCATCTTAACAAACTTTTGCTAATCCCCTCGTATTTACGTAGGATAGAACAACAAGTTACTATATAAAGTGGTTAGTTTAAATCACAAACGTTTGAAAATATAACAAATCTTGTAAATAACGAAGCATTTTCGAAAGTATGACAACGCGTGGACGACCAAAGTTGCTGACAGAGAGTGATGGAAAGAAAAATGACGAAGAATATTGTGAAAAAATTGAGAAAACCCGCATATATCAGCGGCTAATATTATTAATAAGCTACAAAATCTGTCGGTTATGATTTGGGGCTGGATCTCCAGTGAAGGAGTGGGAAACTTGGAATTTGAAGCCAAGTGTAACAAAATTCGACTTTTTTCCAACAACAAGTCAACTTTTAAATTCTACCAGGACAATGACTCCAAGCATGGGGAGCTTAATGTGTGGACATAGCTCCTATACAACTGCGACAAAGTCATCGATTTGCCTCCTCAGAGCCCCGATGGGTTTGTCTTAAGAAAAAAGTGGCGAAAAGGTAGCCCATAAATCGACAAGACCTAAAATCTGCCATACAGGTTCCATTGGAATACACGGTGTGTCCCAAAAATAACCGAACTTTTTGGATATAAAATAGTAAAATACACATTATATATCTTTGAAAGTTATTATTTATTCAAAATAGGTTCCATTTGACTCAACACAACGTTTGGAATGATCAACCAGCGCATGCATAGATTTTTTTATGTCATTGATAGAAATGTTCTTCAGTACCTCGGTTACGGCTGCTTCCATTTTTTCCAATTTTTTTTTTTAATTTTTTAAACTTCAATTAAAATTTTTTTTAAGTTTGACACAAAATTTTATATTTGCTATTTGTTCCATTTTTTTTTTTTGGAACCATTAGCACACTTTTGGTTTTATTGAAATGGCTGTCACTTTTACATCTGTCATCCGACTTACTTGAAGTTAGGTGCGTTTGAAAGAGGGTGAATGTATTTTTTTTTAATGTTACAAATTTTCAATACATGGCGCTGAATATTGTATGATTTAAATATAAAGTTCGGTTATTTTTGGGACACACCGGGTATGACCTGTCAAAGTTGGTCTGATCGATGAAAAAATGCCTTCAACATGTAGCAAATATTAAGCCATAAATTGAGAATAAGAATATGTTTAGTACATTGTATAAAGAGTTTCTTGACAGTGTCAAAAATATGTAAACTGATATTTTGTTGTTTTTTTTCGTTGAATATTATTAATTTTGTTAATTTTTTTAGTGATGTTAACTGAAAAGATATTGCGGAATCATTTTGCATTAAAAAAAATCCATTTAACATAACAGAAGTCTATGATTCATTTTTTTCAGTGTGTAAAGTGTTTCTCGACAAACTGTATATAAATTTTAATATCTTAAAGCTCTAGAAAATTTCATAAATATACTTGAAATATCGTTTGGAGTCATATTCGCGTAAAGTTAATCCCCACACTTTGTCTTCGAATGGATTTAGGTCACAGCTATTTTGTTATGGGTATGAGATATAGGTATGTATGAATGTATGTAATTAGTTCTTAAATTAGGGCGTTGACCATTTTCATATCAACAACATTTAATTGCTTCTCGCTATCACCTGTCGGGAAAAGATGCATATGTACGAGTATATGTGTGTACCACACCCAACTTTCTTTCTGCACATATGCATACATACCCTTATGCGATCCCAGGAAAAATGTATTAAAATAAGAAACCACAAAACTTTTTAATTTACATATTCGTATGTATATATATACCTACATATATGTACATTCAATTAGTATCATATTACTATGTATTTATGTAATTCAAGCGTTAACCACAAAATAAAATATTAAATTTAATTTTATAAAGTAAACACTAGACTTGAACAATTTATCGTCATGACTATATGAGTACATGAGAGTTTCCTTCCTGCACAGCAGCCAATTAAATTAGTGAAACCGCAAAATTCGAGGGGCATTATTGGAGAACATCCACACACCACATACTCACTATAAATGATATTATATGTCCGCAAATGTATGTGAGAGTGTGTGTCGAAATGAGTTTCCGACATTCATTGCATTGCTGAAGTGGAGCGAAGTAAAATCGTGGTAACTGAGATACGCTTCTAATGAATTAATTAAATCTACTACTGCAATTGACTGCAAAAGCCGCAACTAAGTGAAGTGTACACGTATGTGTAAAACTACAGACATCAATATATATACATACACCTACATATGTACATAGCTACAATCATATAATACATATTTAAGCTGTTAGATATTTTCCTCTATTACACGAAATGTCTGTGCAGCCAGTTAAAAGCAACTGTGTCCTAGCGTTTACACAAAGGTAAATGGAACCGATTTAGCTATGACACCATAAACATGCCTTTCTTTATTTAGAAGATGCCTTCCTCCACACCCAGTCACATGCCAACCCAACTACCACCATTACCATTGCCATTACTACATACACGTACAATTTCCCGGCTCTCGGTGTCACTAACCGCAATCACCTTCACCTGCCGCGCCGCATCCCAAAGTGGCTCTGCTACAGAGGAGTGTGAGTTCTGTGAAACGATTTTCCAAGCACTTTACACTCTATTTCGTATATCACTTCATGTTCAGGGGTCATGGCGTGTACAGTGAATATCCCAGTATATACGAGTACATACATGCAAACATCGTAAGCTGAAGTGGTGGAGGTAGAGGTAGTTGAGCTGTATATATTAAAAGCCACATAATATTATAAGTGTCTCCTCCGAATGGCATGACTTTTCGGTTGTCTATGCACAGCTGCACTGTTGACCTAAATTGCGAAAAACCATCGAAAGGCAACAGTTTGCAACATTACTGCAGTTGTGCGGCGTATAAATTCTTCGTTCTATGATGCTGTGTCAGTTTTGGTTGAAAGTAGGCACAATGCATGGCGAGGGTATGTCGAGGGGAGGGTTTGTACGTACTCTTATATCATCTGTAAGTTGGCACTTGCATTGGAAATTATAAATTATTGCAGGAAAATCAGCTGGTTAGTTAGATTCGAAACTTAAAGTCGGCATATTGGATATGAGCTCCATCGGGCAATAATTTCATCTTTGTTCCATACAGAGGACTTTCATACTTTTCTCCTTCAATTGTTCCCAGATCGATTATTTAAGGGGTTATATCCAAAATAAATGCTTTTCTCATCTTAATTTTTTTTTGAGAGACATATTATTCTATAAATTAATAAGAAGAATGTTACTAGAAGTTAATGTAGTTTAACAATAAATGATACATTTCAAAAATAATAAGCCAATCTCCAGAAGGGCCTCCACACGTGGTTTGTGGCGGTAATTTCTGCTTCAAATTATCTGAAACCTGAAATCCAAAAAAATTTAGTACTTTAATGGATAAATGCAGGTAATGATCGAAATAATAGTGAAAATTTGGATATTTGACAAATTGCGGCTTCAAAAAAAATAAATTTTTGTGAGAAATTCTACACTGAAAACAGTGTTTCGAGAAAAACGAATTTAAAGTTTTGCGAACCAGTTACTCTAAGTTAAACTACTCTGACTTGCGTTTCGCCTATTTTCGAACGCCACGAGACGTCCCTAATGATACGATCATAACTCCAAAACTGTATGTCGGATCAACTTCAGATTTTCGGAAAATATTCTCAAATATATGTGCATGAAAATTACAAGCCATTCCCAACAGAATTCATCCAGACTTGGTCAGTATGCTGCATTTAATAGAGAATGTTCCACCAGAAATGACTGGCGCAGGTCCAGAAATAGACTTACCTATCATATAACAGACCTTCTAGACAGATACAAAATCTCTAGTCTCTGCAGTGATACGTTATGTGGGAGTGCTTCCAGTGAGATATGTTTCACGTGGGTTTTCGGTCTCGGAAGTCAAATGCTTTTTATGGAACAAAGCTTTTCGTTAACCAAGTTGGCTTTTGTAGAATTTCAAAGAACGTATGAGATTGGTTTGAGCATATTTTTGGAATTGCAGTATACTCTTTCCGCCTCTCGTCTCTGAGTTCCAGACTCGGTAGTGAGATATGTATACCTTCTGCTCAAAGGTTGGCAGGACTGTTATATGTTTACATGTCAAATTTGGGCGCGATCTGTCACATAGTTTTTTTTTTACAGCACTATAAACAAGTCAACCTCGAGTGTGTTTTTCGAATTTTACTATGGAAATTAACGTTGAGCAAAGAGTTTGTTTGAAATTTTGTTATTCCAATGGAATAAGTGCGACGGACGCAATGAAAATGTTGCAGAAGGCATATGGGGAGTCTTGCCTGTCACGTGCACGTATTTTTGATTGGTATAAGTCGTTCAAGGACGGCCGTACATCGCTGGAGAACTTGCCCCATGATCGTCGTCCAGCAACGTCAATAAACGAAGAAAACGTCGAAAAAGTAAAGAAAATTGTGTTGGAAAGTCGTCGTGTGACTGAAAGAGAGATAGCTAGTGAGCTCAACATATCAAATGGATCCGCTCATAGCATTATTCACGATGTTTTGGGCATGAGACGTGTGTCTGCTCGACTTGTTCCAAAATTGTTGCTCATACGCCCCGTCTTGTACGCGATTATTTGACCAAAAACAACGTAAATATTGTTCCGCAAGCACCGTTTTCACCTGACATGGCACCGTGTGACTTCTTTCTTTTCCCTAAACTCAAATTGCCGCTTCGTGGAAAGCATTTTCAGTCGATTGAAGTCATAAAAGAGAATTCGAAGAAGGAACTGAAAGCCATACCTAAAGCGGCCTACCAGAAGTGTTATGAAGATTGGAAAAAAAAAGTGGCATATGTGTATCGACTCTAATGGTGACTATTTTGAAGGGGATAAAATAAATATTGAAGAATAATTAACCGTTTTTGTTTTATTGAGCAGTCTCGATTATATTTGAGCAGAAGGTACTTTAAGTTTTCAGTCTCAGGAGGGAAATGGAGGTGAGAAATTGTGTGACCGCGCTCAGGGCTTGGTAATGAAACATGTTTTAAAGGAAGTTCCCAATCTCAGTAGTCAGACGATTTTTAAGAACTGGGGTGTGATCTGATTGATGGCTTGTTGGTGCATTAATTGAAGGTGGTTGATGTGGACGACCTTTTGTTTCAACAAGACAGCGTTACAAGCTATATAACCAATGAAACAATCAATTTATAAAAGGAAACTTCTGGTAAGCCTTGTCGTGGCCTCCAAGATCGTGCGATTAAACGCGGCTAAACTATTTTTTGTGTGTTTATGTGAAAAACTAAATTATTTTTAAAATGTAATGGCAAGCGTTTTATGCATTTTATTCCTTATTAAAAAACGCATGTCTTATAAACACCTTTTTTTTGAGTTGAGCTAGTATGCGTTAACAGAATTTGAGGAGCAAAGTATTGTTAGTTTTGCACAGTTTGTTTGCTCATTACGAGGATCTCATGATGGATCTTGTGGTGCCAGGGGAATAAATAACTTCTGTATACCGAACGTAGCAGACGTTTTTTGAGATCCTTCCTAGAACCGGGCGTTTTCTTTAGTCAGCTGGAAGATAATTATTGCAGTGTTATTTCATTATTAGTTTGAGTATTTTATGATATTGCCGCAGGTCTTTGCAACCTCGACTGTCACTTGGCATATGTCGGGAGAAAATAAATCCCTTGAATTGCAATAAGCTTTAAAATTGATTTAATATTATTTGACAATGTTTTTTATTATAAACTACCAGTACTATCGACAGTTCGTACTACCGTGCGGTTGGTCATGAGTTCCAAAATTATAAAAAAAAAAATATTTTTAATAAAAGCCGTCGCTTGCCTGTACAGTTCAACCACGACATGTATTTCTGAAATGAAATAAAAAGCACCTCATAAAAAACCATCAGTCATGCGGAGGCGACTAAGAATAAACTATAAATCCCTCCATTTGTCTATCAAGACGCACACTAAGAATCGAACGAAAGTCGCACCAATTATATTTTTAAGAACTAGTACTAAATTGACATTTTTTTTCTTTTTCCTTACAGCGATATCACGCGAGGATGGCGAAGACTCACATCATCATCATCACCATCACCACCATCATCATCATCATCGCGGTGGGCATGGTCATAATCACGGTAACAAAGTTCCATATAATGGTTATAATTCCGATGAATATCTGGATCGACTGGAACCAAATGGGAATATACCAAGCGATAAATCCAATTGCAGATATGGAGGTAAGTGTGCAAGCGATGAAATAGTATTCGAAAAGAAGAAAACAGAAAATTCAAAAGTAGTAAAATTCAAGTAAATTTTCGTGAAGCTGTTAGTATTAAAAACTGCATGTAAATTGTGCCAATAAAGCCATTCTCTCCCCCCGCTTAACCTACATTTTCTCTCAATTATTCCTCAAGTGTTATAATTAACCACTTTACGCATCGGCATCTGAAGGTCCACGAATTGAATGCGGCGACGAGTTTCACTTTTAAAAGAATAAATTAATTATTCCATTACAAATATCCTTCGGCATGTCTCCTGTGTGTTTTAGCAAGTAATAAGTAGGTTTTCCTGTTTGAAATCGCGTGTAAAAGTTAAAAGAATTCTTGCTTTCCCTTCTCTTACTATAGGCACTGCTTAAGATCTCTTCTTTTCCACTGCTACTGATGCCAGTCATACAGCCACCCACCCAACCAAATCTCTACCATTTAATCTCATCTATAATCTTTACAAACTAATTTCATATATTGCACTTTCATACACATACATACACACATATTCACAACTTTTTTTTCAATTCTCAAGTGTGCTCATAATTCATGAATAGAAAGCTTCAAAACATGAGCAAAAGTACTGTTAAAACCGGAACTAATTATAACTTCCACCCGACACAGCTGCACGTAAAAGTGCCTCATCAGTACAAGGATATGCATTCGCACAGCAACTTTTAATCCCCATAATTATAACACTACGAGTATGTGTGTGTGTGTGTGTGTGTGTGTGTGTATGAGAGTGTGTCTTCAGAAACATATGTTTGTGTTTGCGTAATATTCAATATAGAAAGAACCCTTGAATCGATTTGATTGCTACAAATAATTTCGAAGAAGTTTTTGTGGTCTTCAAATGTGGGTCAAACTATCCATCCACACCCACACCCACACACACACACCATGTCCCTTTGGCTTAGTTGTTTTTGTGTTTTCATAACTGGAATTTGCAGTAAGCAGTTTTAGGGCGCAGCTCCATTTCAACTGTCTACCGTCTGACACAATTCACAAATACTTCTAGCTTTCTTTTGTTTTTCGAATTTTGGGGTAATTTATCAAAAAGCGAATCAAAAACAAAGCGGAGAAGGACATAAATAAATAAATGTGCGGTTCTCTTGTCTCATTAATAATTTCTTGGTGCGCACATTTCGCCGTTGACTTTATTTTACTATATAAATTTCTGTACTCCAACGACTGCGCTACCATCCCTGTAGGAAAAAGTGTATGCAGTATGCAGTATAAGTAGTGTATACTCCCGTACTTCTTGATGAGAATAGGCAACGCTTATGCGATTATAGTTGAGTCGCCAATAGCGTACCAGTCGTTTCTTCTCTTCAATGTTAGGCGTCAAGTGAAACTAGATCCTTCTCTACCTGATGTTTACAACGGAGTGGAATTCTCTTCTTCTACCACTGCTTTCAGCTGCGGAAACTGCGTCGGAAACTTTCAAATCTGCAATGACGGTGTAGCCGCTGTTTCTTTGCTAAGCTACATCTACATTACATCGTTTATGTACGAGTATATCTCACACAGCTTTCGTTACACCTAATTTGCGTTTCCCAAAGAGCAAAGATCCGGTCCATAAAACGTTCACAAACTCTGTCTCTCGACAACTCCTACTCCGGACTCATCAAATGTTGACAGCGTCCACGTTTCTGCATCCCACACAGAAGGACGGGAATGATAAGCAAGAGTTTGTAGAGTTTGGTCTTTGTTTTAACGAGAGAGAACTTAACTTTACAAAAGCTTACTTAATCTAAAGTAGAATCTCTTGGCAAGAATTATTCTATATTGAAGGCTTGTTCCTCTATTGTTACTCGTTCAAGATTTCAGAGTAATGACTATTAACAGTGACGTTGAAGTCAAGACGCAAATGATGGCTGGAGATATTTTGTCTTGTGCTCCCTAACTACCGGACCCAAACTCTTTGTTTCTATGTCTAGTCTGGAAGGGTGCGCTTCTTGAAGTCGACAATCTGGTGTACGCCAGTGTATTGAAGAGTGTACCTTTAGCTCTGCAGATTGTGTTATTTTCTCCAGTATTAAATCGAAGAAGTCACACGATAAAGAGTCATCCTGTCTTGCACCTCGTCTAAGCTGTTAGTATTGCTCAGCGCCAGGTGTATAATTTTTTCAGGGATGTCAAAATCAGACGTTGCGGTGTAGTGGCAGCACCCAGGTAATATCAGGCCTCTAGTGGGATCGACCAGATCTAAAGCCACACTGATAGGGTCCAATCAGTGTGTTTATGGTGGGCTTTAATCTTTCTCACAGTACGCTCGATGGAACCGCATATACGATATTGATAAGGCTTATTCCGTATTAATTGGACAGTTTTTGAGGTCCTAGTTTTTATGGATACTTAAACTTAGATTACAAGTCAATCTTTCAGCCGACTACATTTCGCAAAAAAACTGATGCAGTTCTTTGCGACCATCGGCAAACCATCGGCACCCGATACTTTGTTTTTCTACAGTTGGGTAATAGCTGGAACTTCATACGTTACATGATTCTATTCTATCGTCGTCGTAAATCGTTTTCGCTACCTACTGCTGTGTCACATCCACTGCAATTCAGCAGGCCGAATAAGTGTTCTCTCCATAAACTTTGTACATTGATAGCCATATTATCTCTTTGGGTCCGACCAAAGAATATGCTCTGATTTTGAAAACTTCTATAAGTTGACCCATTTTCTCATAGAATTTTCGAAGATTAGGATACGTTTCGTTCTCTAACTTTTTCGATCTGCAAATGCATCTCACTTCCTGTTTCAACTCTCGGTATTTCTCACACTCATGTTGCGGCCGAGGTAGCCAATAATGCTGCTCTCTATTGCGGTACGTCAAGCCCTATCACACTAGCTCTTCTTTGGACCTTTTCAAAAACGAATAGTGTCCCTTATCCTTCCTTTACATCAAACCCTAAAAATCATATTTTTTGTGTTTTGCCCTGTAACATATTGTCCTGGATTTGTTTTCATAATCTTTACTCATTTTATTCTTCTACATATTAATTTTCCATTTCCCTACTCCCTATTTTAACAAATTTTAATTTTTCTTCTTTTCCATCGTTTCTCTCTGCCATTTCTTCTTGAAATGATGAAGTGCAATAAATTAAATTGTTGATGGCATAAAGTAGCGTAACGCTAATGTGGCGGCATAAATGTGTGCCGGCGGGTTCCCGATGGTATTGCCACACAAATAAAAGCAGAAAGAAAGAAAGAACTTTTGTATATACAAATTCGCGGTAATGCGTCTACTTGACTCTTGAGTAGCAGCTTTAGTTGGCAACTTTTCCATATTTATTTGAACTACTACATATGTATGCCTATAGATGTTTACTTTCATACGTACATATATATGTATGGTATGCGTTATTATTGCATACTTTAGGGAATTATCGGTTACTTGTACACTTCAGTTGTTCCTACATTATTTGTACTCTGGTAGTCTTGGCGCATGAGTTGCATATTAATAACCCGCTGCCATTAGGAATGCCAGACAACTTTGCACACTTTTATATTCTCATACAAACTTTCGTCATAATAGTCGGATAATTGGATTGCATTTTGGTAGTGGAAAGGGATATATGTACATACATATGAACATGGTATTATTGGTTGCCCCAAAAGAAATCGGCGATTTTTTAAAGGAAAGTAAATACATTATTTTTAATTTTATAATGAACTTTAATCAGTTATGTAATTTCCATTTTGTTGGATGACCTTTCGCCATCTTTCCTTCCGGCAGCATCATTACTCCACGCTCATATAGCTTCTGGCCTTTATCAGCAAAAAACTGAACCAAGTGCGATTTTATAGCCTCGTCATTTCCGAAAGTTTTACCATTTAATGAGTTCTGCAAAGATCGGAACAAATGGTAGTCTGGCGGTGCAAGGTCAGGGCTATATGGTGGATACATCAACAGTTCCCAGCCAAGCTCTCTCCGTTTTTGGCGTGTCACCAAAGATGTGTGCGGTCTAGTATTGTCCTGGTGGTATATGACACCTTTACGATTGACCAATTCTGACCGCTTCTCGTTGATGGATGTATTCAATTTGTCCAGTTGTTCACAGTAGACATCCGAATTATTCGTTTGGTTCATTGGAAGCAGCTCAAAATATACCACACCCTTCCAATCCCACCAAACTGACAGCGTAATCTTCTTTAGTGAATGTGAATATCATCCTTTGAAGTGGTTTGTTTGCGATTCATTATGCTTGCACCATGGTCGTTTTCGATTGACTTTATTGTAAACAATCCATTCTCCATCTCCAGTTATGATTTGCTTCAAAAACGGATCATATTCATTGCGTTTAAGATGCATACCACAAGCGTTGAGGTGGGTAGTTTCTGGCTTAATTTCTTTCAATTCATGTGGTACCCAAATATCAAGTTTTTTTTTACCAGTGGAAAACATCATATATGATTATGAACGGTTGATTTTGGTACACTTAACATCTCTCCAATCTCACCCTCAGTTGCATGACGATCCGATTGGATTAAAGCATTGATATCGTCATCATTAACTTCACTTGACCGACCTGAGCGTGGCTTATCTTTCGAGGGAAGAATCTCCCGAACGGAAACCAACTTCGACACTGTATTTCTTTTAAGGCCTTGTCACCATACAAATTATGCAACTTTTTTGCAACCTGCGCTAGATTTTTTCCTTTAAGGAAATTAATATGACGAAAATTTTCTTTTGTGGGCTCCATATTAAAATTGACGCCAAACAAATAAATAAAAACAAAATTACTCGTACCTTTTTTTCTAAACCAAACTAAAAGTAGCAGCTTATAACTGACAGAAGAAAAATACAATTAAATAGTCACAAGCTGTTCAAAAAATTGTCAACGACGTCTGTATAAAAATCGCCGGTTTCTTTTGGGGCAACCCAATATATACGTGTAAGCGGAAATGTTTATACTTGCATACTCGTACAGGTAAACACAACTCGATTAGGTTGAAAATTTGTGTACTTATTTGTTAGCTTACAGGAAGCTGAACTTTTTTCACATAACGTCCTTAAAATCCTTTGAATTCACTTAAACAAATTCTAGATTATCAATATTGTTCGTAATTGTTTTGGCGTTTCCGTTTTTAAGCAATTTTTCCTTTGATTATAAGCAGAACTCTTTCATGTCTTTTGTCTGCCTTTTTATGAATATATCATATTTAGCTCATTTAAGTTAATTTAACACAGTGTTTTCCAATAAGAGTTGTTATTTTGATAATATACCAAGAAACATGCCATTTTTGGAGATAAATGATCGGACGCTTATTTCAATGTAAATAGAAATAATATTGTATATCCCATTGATAATGGTAAACAATATCAGTGGATATCATACAGGACCGTATCCTTTTTATGAAATTTTTTCATAACAAAATCGCAAAGTGGCTGCTGTATGGTCTCAATAGTTTCATGAATTCCATCTTTGAGGTCCTGAATCGACGTTGGCCTGTTGGCGTAGACCTTACCTTTCACGTGGATCCAAAGGAAGAAGTCACAAGGTGTTAAATCAAAAAATTTCGGTGGCCAATTGCGATCAGCTCTTCGAGAGATAATACGGTCTGAAAACTTTTCCCTTGAAAGATCGATCCTGCCATATAAAATGATGAATCTTCTCCCTATAGCGCACTCCATTCACGGTAATTTTTGCTCCGGCCTCATTTTCGATCCCGCGGGACCTTAAATCGTACCAAGCAGTTACACGTTGACGATGAAGAGTGCTTTTCAACAATAAATCGTGGGTTTTTCCGAGCCCCAGATGAGACAGTTTTGCTTACTGACGTAGCTATTGAAGTGGAAATGGGCCTCATCAGTCACAATGGCTCTTCGATGAAATTCCTTACAATTTCCATGCATTTCGAGGAACCAATCAGCAAAGGCTCAACGTTGGCAGGTTTGAGATCTTGTGTTAACTGAACTTTATAAGGCTTAAGACCAAAGTCTTTATGCGAATTTTGGTAAAATAAAAATACTACCATTATTAAATGCCAAACAATATTGAACAAAAATAACATGACAGCTTTGCACGATTCACGTGTCATCTGTCATAAAAATGATATTCAAAAAAGTACCTCTTGAAAATTATCCAAAATTTTCAATAAATTATTAAAATTATGACTGGAACATTTTCCCTTTGAAACGAAAAAAACTCAGCCTTGCTGGTCAAAAGAAAATGGATCATCATTAGCGTAAAAATATAAGTTTTTATTGTTGTTTAATGACAATTACAAACAAATTCTGAATACCGTAAGCCACACGGCCTCACAGTTCAACTCTGTTTGTGTTTTTGAAAAAAGTAATACAATAGCTGAACTTACAAATGGAGAATAGTGAGTCAAGGACTGATTGTTTTGTATACATATATATATGTATGTATGTAATGTTACAACAAAACAATTGAGTTAGACGAGAGTTGACACAAGACCTTGAAGCAGAAGTGACAATGGTCAGGAAAGTTACACTCTAAAGAGGTTATGATGAGGAGAGGGAGGAAAATTATACAATTACGAATAGATATAAATGAAAAGGATGCCATAACTCTGATTGTACTCGTGCGTGAGTGTCACTAGGAGTAATGAAAGTCGCTATATCTCAAGAAATTGCTAGTAACTTTTACGCTTTAGTACAGTAATAATTTAAATATGTAACATATAATTTTTTGTATTATACTTGTCTGTCGACTACACAAGCGTCATTGCGTTGAGTAAACTTGAGATAATAATAAGGATGTCATAATATAAATTGCCATATTATGCAAACAACAATTCAGCAGCAGCAACAATTCTCTTATTATTCAACATTATTCGCAGTTGAGTGCGGGTTATGAATGATGAGGGTAAATGGCTTGGGTGTGTGTGTGCTTCCTGGCGCCCCCTTACATGTACATGTATGTATGTAGTAGTAACTGGCTCACAGTAAATGAGCGGCATGAACGCCATAAAACAACGGAAATGAAAATATTAGCAGACAATTCAGAGCACACAAACATACATACATACATTCATAAGATTATACATATGTATATGCAATCATAGTAGGCATGCCCACTAGGGTGGATATAACTGGGTTAGGGATTAAATATTATATTAATATTAATATTAAAATTTTTTTAAGTAAATCTTAAAAATATAGAGAAGGCTTTAGAGGGTGTTAAGAACGCGCTCTGCTTGCCTTTATGGACATAAGTGGAACATTCAATTATGTCTCCAATGAAGCAAACGTGAATAGTCTTGCCACGTTCTATGGATAAAAACACTGTTCAGCTACTGAAAGAGAAACTCTAAGTGGACCGCATAGATGCGCATGTAAGGAGACTCTCCAGGAGGGTATATTGTCACCGACTCCTGTGAGCACTTTTAGCAAATAAGCTTCTGAAGAAAGTAGAGGACATTCGACAACTTAGGGGTAAATACCGATGTAAAATATACTGTGCTTTTTAGAAGTAGGTACAATATTCTTGCGTGCAAACCCTTACCTCGGTGTAATTTTGAACTGCAAGCTGTAGTTATGGCGCCACGGGCTCAGGCATTGGTATTACACAGCGGTAGGCAAGCCAATCCCTCTCTGTGGTGAATAACGACCAGCAAAACCCGCTACATTCTGTTTAATCTGGGCACTCCAACGACTGCTCTCAAAAGGTTACTTAACCTACCATCAAACATGGAAGAAAGCAATGCAACGAAATCGGCTGTGGGTTTAAAGGCGTTGTGAGAACTTTCCACTAAAACCTTCGGGCATAGATCAGTAAGCAAAACAAAGCTTCAAGCCACACAAGTTTCTTGGGAAACACTTCTTCCCCTATCGCGCTGAGTTGGCCTCAGCGAATATTGGAAATCTGGTTGCCTTTATAAAGCACACGAATTGGTTCGATTATTTGAGAAGATGAAGGCAGGAGCCTCAGCGGTATCATAATGGGCCTATTGGCTTAAGTGTGCTGGGGTTAACCAGCAGCCGCATCAACTCAACTCATGGAAGAGGGACATGCGGCCCGGCAGCAGAACTTAAAACATCTACACATACAAATCGAAAGTAGGTGAAGAAGTTCGCCCCAAAATCTATTGCGCTAAGTTAAATCTCTGGCAACACAACAAGTTTCCGGTGTACTGCTATATCTTCCAGGCGGATGGGAAGGCTTCAGTTCTAACAAATAGCGCAGGAAACCACATTAAACACATCAAAATTTATTGTAACCCCAAACTTTTTTACAATTAGTTGGCTTATCTTGAAAGTCCTATATTTAGAATATTGATAAAAAAAATGTTCAAAAACAGCGTCCACCTTAATGTAGACATACCACACTACATGTATGTACCAACACTCAAACTACACTCTGCAACGAAATTCCAGTAAATTTAGTATGTTCTTAAGTCGCTCACTATGCTTAAATGGCAATGGTTGTACTTTTATTAATATCCAAACTTTCATACAAGTCCTTGCCGTCTCCAAACAAACATGAACAATGAACCTTTGAGAAGTTTATAGTTCTCAAGTTGATATCTAACATATTCTCCAATGGTTCATCAACCAAGGAATTGTGTAACACTTTAAGCGAGTTTCAGTTTTGTGTGCCATCGTTCTCTTCCCGTCAAGGTTTAGGAAAAGTTCTGACTATGAGAATGAATTGATTTTCTGAAAGTCAAATTAAAAATATGAAGAGTTTTGTCATAAACTTTACGAACGACTGTACTGTTATGCGGCTGAAATCCAAATGCTTATTGGGTTACGAGTACGTTGTCGTGTGCAACCAACGGACGGCGTGGGGCATGTAATGCTTTGTCATAATGAGGACAAATGAAACGCTGCTGTGTAACCAGATACGTCGTTGGCATCCTTGCCGCTGTCACTGTTATCATTCACTTATCTTTGTGCCGCCACAACAATAACAAATAACAGTTACCACACAACCAGACAAGCTGACGGACTGACGGATTGTCGACTGGTTGGTTGTTGTGCTCCACTTGGCTTGGCGGCTGTATGTGTATGTTGCATGCACTCGTATACAGGTTGATTACTTCTTCGTCCTTTTGCGGTATTACGAAAAGTTATCTGCCAGTGATATACATACATATACATATGTACATGCGAAGAGATGCATACTCGGTGTGTAATGGAATTCGATAAATTGTCTCAAAGCTGGCTGCTTACCGTTTTGCTACTTGATTACTAAAACATTGCAAATTACTCATTTTCCAGCTGAATTACCATTGCAGAGTGCAACGTATTGACGTAGTATATTATATATGCTAATGTCTACGAGTACGTTCAAATTGGTTTGTGAGTTTGTTTGGAAAATGAAAACTTGATGGCAAGTTAAATTGGTAGTCTAGAATTCAATAGATCAAAAGCAGATGTTTATTTAATGAGAGTCCATACTTACATCGATAAGGACAAAGAAGACGTCACAAGCACAGAGTACACGAGCTCTGTTTGAGTCGCTTCGAATATTTTACACGATGTATTTGATCCCGTTTGGCATACAATGGAGCATTCCCATACCCAATTAAGGACCAAAGAGATAAGCAGGCGACCGATGTCGAACTTGCTAAATGGCAGTGGAAGCAAAATGACAGGAGAGCTCGAATCCCAATCGCCAACCGATTAGGAAGCGCTTGCCGAGCTGTCAAAGTTTCACATAAGAGTTGTTATCGGACTGACTGACTGTGAAACACTAAAGCCCTTCGTTGATTTTATGAGTGTGGTTTTAGAACTGGTAAACCACATCTTTGTCGACGATTTCAAAGCGTCCTTTGCTAGCACGAGAAGTAGAAGCTTCCACGCCAGTGACTTTAGTAATGTGATACGGTATAAAATAAAACAATTGGGAAATTTACATGTTAACCTTAACAGGGTAAGTTGGTAAAAAAAGTGTTGGTCTTGAAATCCAAGGCACAATCACTCTGTAGATAATTGAAACGTAAAGTTCTCTCTCGACACAAACACTAGAAGTCCCTTATCATTTCTTTTCTGGTGCTCAAACGTGGGCGATTTCGATATCCTTTGAGTCAGCACTAGGAGTTTCCGATAAAAGTTTTATGGTCCTATATGAGATATACCATGCCGCCGACATAATTCAGCGATTTAAGAAACAGAGGCTACGCTGGCTAGGTCGTATTGGACGGATAGATGACATCATGCAGTATACGCCGCTTCGCTGCTTCCACCGGAAGAAGAAGTCACCAACTCCATTGCGAAGATCAGGTATAGTAGGATCTGACTTCCGTTGGTGTCTGCAATTAGCGAAACACTATTATTAACTCGGCTATAATCGTGTGAGAAAAATAAGAATTTTCTATTGAAATGAAACAAAATTTGATAAAAGAACAGAAAGTGAACTGGGAAAGTAAACAGGGATCATTCAGGGGCCTTTTTTGGGTTTAGTTTTTTGAACGCTTCCTAAGGAAAAACGGTCGGAATGGGCCCGAAGACATGGCAAAGTTATCTTGCAACATGACGACGCGCCGTCTCATACCGCTAAACTGGTGAAAGACGCATTAATAACACTTAATTGGGAAATATTATCGCACCCGCCGTACTCTCCAGACCTCGCCCCGTCACCTTTTCGCATCGATGGGACACTCCCCCTTTCAGAGTAGTTCTTCGCTAAATTTGAAGAAGTCGAAAAATGGATCGTCGAAAGAGAAGAAGTTTTTTCGGAATGGTATCCATAATTTACCGGAGAGATGGGCGAAATGTGTAGAAACCAATGGTCAATACTTTGAATAAAAAAATTTTGAGATTCATCTGAAAATTAAGTGTTTTCTTTATCGAAAAAACAGGCAAACTTCAACAAACACACCTGGTAGATCTTGAACCTCTTCGCCTGACGAAATAATAATACTACTTGGTTTTGCTTCACTACTCTGAATGGAACTATTCTAAATAGACACTCTCCTGCCAGTTCGTCAGCTATCTTGTTACCTTCGATGCCCGTGTGATTTTGCACCCAGTAAATGTACAGTCTACTGTTTTCAAACAGTACTTGAATCGCATCTTTAAATAATGCGACCACAGCTGATTTCGTGCTGTATGGAATTTAAATTTGTTGAACAAATCACAGATTACATCTTTTTATTACACAAAATACAATATGCTTTTTTCTATGAAACTGACTACTACTTTCGCATTATTATTTGATTGGAATTCTGAATATTCTCTCATATATTCATTTCTAAACTCTTTTGAATTTAATTTATATAATTTATTATACTATTGTACATTTATAAGCATTTATATACGTCATACGCATGCACCTATCATTCATGTGCCCAGCACCACATCCTCTTCCACAAAGACAACAATTTTCAATCATCCTTTGTTGACAGTTATGGCTACTGCCTGCCTGACTGTTTTCATTTCAATGACTGGCCATACAAACCTCTTCCATATAGTAAATGTTCAAAAAAGATAAAAAAGTGAAAAACAACAAAAACAACAAAAACCACAAAAAGCCATTTATTTTCGTATTTTTATGTACGTATGTATGTACGTTTATATAATATTTTTGGTTGTTGTTATGCTATCGTTGTTGTATCTTGTTATGTTTCTGACATTTTAATGGTTATTATGCGAAATTTTATTGTTAACCAGCATAATTTTGATTGCTATTATAAATTTTTAATACAAGAAGGGATGCATACACATAACCGTACATATT
Source organism: Ceratitis rosa (assembly GCA_037013455.1). Classification (NCBI taxonomy): domain Eukaryota; kingdom Metazoa; phylum Arthropoda; class Insecta; order Diptera; family Tephritidae; genus Ceratitis; species Ceratitis rosa. The sequence goes on from JAWMAG010000012.1 coordinate 11,398,848, forward strand.
TATTGTACTACAAACATATTTGTATGGATTTTAGGAGGTTATGACAGATTGGGCAACACTTGCAACGTCTGCTGGGCGTTTCAACGAATTTCATTACAATAGGCCTGTCATTTTGAGAGTGTGAGTGTGGATATTTGTATAGATTATAAATCATCTTCTGAAATTCATTGAGGATTTTAAACGTATTTTGATGATATGGGATGTTGTATACTATGTAGGTACGGTGTGGGAGGTATGGAAATGAAAATCACATGCTTATGTACAGTGAAACTTCCCTTAACGGGCACCTCTAATAAGCGGTCACATTTTGAAGTCCTTTCAACTTTTTCCCATACAAATTCACCTCTAATAAACGGCCACCTCTATTGACCGGGCAGAAAATCTGGTGCCGTTGATGCAAGCTTATGGGAAGTTTCACTGTATAAGGTCTTTTCTCTGTTGTTGCTGTTGCTGGATACAGACCTTTGAAGAGCATATTTATTACTGAGGTATGTCCCCATTTTTTGACATTTGTTTCCTTATCTACCAGGGAACTTTGCGCGCCAAGATCTCTACAGGAAAAAATTCTATTTAGTAGTTAACTATAATCCAACTAGTTCGCATTTTTGTACTAACTAGTTCATCTTCAATCGTGGTATTTTTAACACGACGATGTCCTACGAACTGTTAATTGTCGGACTATGCATCATCTTAATACTAGTTATATACCAGTTTATTTCGGCACGTTAAATTTCCAGAAAAGAGCCGATAACATTTTTGGTAAACCTTATGAAAATCGATTTAAAGTTTTTAAAACTTTTTAATTGTCCTTGCTGGCAAAAAAAAGTGGGCAAATTAGTTTTTGACGTCCTGATTTGAGAAGACAAATTTAATATTTTAGCAATTCCTCGAGTTGTTATTCGACGGTTCTCATCGGCCAGCGATTTTATTTTATCAACATCGACTTCAAGTGACTTTCCAGTATGTGGTGCATCCTCCAGATCGAAATTTTGCTAACCAATTTTGCATTGGCGTTCGGTTAACATATCTTCTGAATGCACAATATATTATTTTCGCCTTAGTTGGACTACATTTTTACCCTTTCGATAGTAAAATAGTAAAACTTGCGGAAAATACTGTTTTCGATCTTCCATCTTCGATAGGGCACCAAACAAAAACTAATCCAGAAAGTTTGACAAATTTTTTTACAAATAAACTGTTCAAATAAAACGGTACTGTAAGGCTGTCAAGTGCGAAAAACTTCTACAAGATCAGCTGTATGTTGTATATTCATTAATATAGCGGTTCTCAGGAATTGAGCGGCATATCACTGAGTCTTCTTAAGTTGATCACAAGACTCGAATGCAAAGATCATTCTCTATACTTGCAAAACGCTATTGGGCGTCCTATACTTCCCGTCTTTTATAAACCCTATATATCTGCCTCTCTCTCTCTCAACTTTCTCTCTCTCTCGCTCACTCTCTCTACATCGTTTCTCGGGTAGGAAAGGAAAATATGCTGCGGGCTTTTGTAATAATCATTCTCGCCGTGCTTTCTCTCAATTCAGACTTGTACGTTTCCAATCAACTTGCATGCCATCTCCCTTTTGCCGCCATGTCCTAGGGACTCTGCCATTTTTCTGTTATGCTTTTCAGTCGTTATCCCTTTCGCTATTCTGTTGTGAGTCGTCCCCAGTAGAGAATTTCTACAAATCAGTTAACCCGATGGCTCAGCAGTTCTCTCTGAACCTGGTATGGGTACCTGCGCACAGTAAAATACCTGAAATTAAGGTCACCTTCCTTCCATTTTCTGGCAACAAGTAAGAGTTTAGACATGCCGCTCCGCTCCACTTGTAAGCTCACTATAAAGCCGAGCGGGTACAAACATGCATCGTTTACTCTCTTTTACTAGCTCCACTCATTGATCTGTCTAGCGGGTGGAGGTTATTTGGATCCTAAGTGAGCTGATGCCCAACAATCACTTCAACCTAACTTAAAAGGTCACAATTTAAGTGAATTTGTATTGAACATGTTTTTAATTGTTTCGTGGATGTATACATAAATCATTCCAAGAATAAGTGCCGCCGAAATAACTTAAGTATTATTTTTTTATTTTTTTTTTAATTGTTCTCATATAAGAAAACTCTTTTTTACAAAAAAGTAATTCTTCCACAAAATTTTTGCAACGAAATAAAAGTTGTAAAATCTCGCAAACACATAATAAACTAAGCAGATTTACTTATGTACTTATATAAATCTACTTTAAAATAACCGTAAATCCTGCAAAATCAATTTAAACTCCTTTTGCGAGTAAACAATGAGTAAAGAAGCTTACAAAAGAAAATGTATAAGATACTCTCATCAGTAGTATATATGTACATACAAACGAGGGGATTAACAAAAGTTCGGTAAGTTGACACAAAAAAAAAATAATTTTGGTATTTCTTAGTAAGCTTTGTTCTTTTCTATCTTCTCTACATAATCGTCATTCATTTCAATGCATTTCTTAAGCCTATAGATCCAAAAATTTAGCTTTTTAGGCTTATCAAATATAGCATTAACAGCATTATTCATCTCCTCGTTGCTATTAAAGACCTTTCCATTTAATTATTATTTTTTTAATTTTTGGAAGTAACCAGAAATCACAAGGTGTTGCTTAGATTTTACGGGTGGATTTGCTCCTGTTGAACTCCATACAATGGACTGCTCTTTGGTTTCTGAATCGTAATTATAGAACCAACATTCATCACCAATAACGATTTTACTAAAGTTGCTAGACTGAACATTTTCGAATTTTTTTAGGAATAATTGAGCAAATGCACTCGAGCCTCTCTTTGGGCCTCATTTAAATTCGTGGTACCCAGCGAGCAGATTGGCATTCAAGCCCAATTCATTAGCAATCATTTCTGGTGTCTTCAACGGTACGATGCAATCGTTCCATATGCAATTTGGCATTCACTGAATATTTGTATTTGCTGTAAATTACGCCGAAACCCAAAGAGAATCGCGTGGTGAATTTCTGTTTGTGTTGATGGTGAAATTTCGTCTAACCTATTCTGAAGATACCTCGTCTCCTCGTCTCCATTTTAGCCGATTGCTCTAAAATTTGATAGGAATCCTAGTAAAGTAATTGCAAAAGATTTGGAAATTTTATATTTAACAAAATCAAATTGAAAGTCACCTACTGACCGAACTTTTGTTAATCCCCTCGTATGTATGTATATACAAACCTCAATACAATAAATTGCGTGTATTCTTTTCTAAGTAATTTCACGAATATAAGTTTTTTTTTCTGTTACGTAAGAGATGTTAAATAATTGTTGGCATAAGAAAATGTCAAGGAAAAGTCTTCCTAACTTTTATCTCACTCACTCACTCGTTCTTTGGCTTGAGTAGGAGCATAAAACATTTTCATGGGTGACATTCTAAAGTTTGTATTCTCTTTTTGGTACTTTTCCAGACGCGCTTCGAATCACTTGTGCAACTGTAACTTTTTTCTGCTAGTATTTTATTTGTTATTTTTTATTTTATTTATTTTTTTATTATTTTTTTGTTTAATTTTTTTTTCGTTTTATGTATGTCTCTCAAGTTTATTGCTCGCATCCCTTTTGCTCGCTGATTTTATTGATATTTTAAAAGCAATAAACTTCTATTGTTCCTCCTTCATAGCGCAAGGACATGTGATACGCTTTGTATGTATTAAACGCAAAAACTATAAATTTTTCATTAAAAATATTTAAGTACTACATACATATATTGCTGAGACGTGTTTTTACTCTCGTTAGGCGTTGAGAGTGTCAAGCGGAGCGCTGATAAAATGTTTAAAGAAATTTTTTATATTATTTTTTACTTTTTTCTAAACGCTTTGATACATACGTATACCTCTTCTGCTGGGTTATGTCACTTCCTTCTCCAACCGCTTCGTGTCAGCAGCGAAAAAAACGTTTTACTCACCGGTTGTGTCATGTTTAACCCTTTGAAAATTTCAACATTTATTTTTCGTTTGTTTACTTTTAGCGCCTTTTGTTGTGGTACTTAATTTTTGCTTTCAATCTCCGTCATTTGCATATGGGTAGGCCTTCTGCGGTATTTGTTTTGCTTGCAATGTTTACTTTGACTCAGTTGGTTTGCACCCATCAGTGGCTTACATACAAACATATGGTATATGCGGTAGTTAGAAGTTTATTGGGTAAAATATACAGGAGATTTTGTCAATTAAAAAGCTAATTTTGTGTTTTTGCGGTTTTATTGATGAAAGGATTTTATGGTTTAATTTTCAACAAATGTTATATTAAAATTAGGGTTGCCGAGTTTAGCTCCTACTCCATACCCAAACGGCCGATAGATTTTTATTAAATTTATTTTCTTTATTTCTTAGCAATATACTCTGAGAAAATGTACTCTCAGCCGAAACGGAAAGAAATTTAAATTTAGTTATTTTTTCAAAGTTCATTATTTCTTAATTTTCCCTTTTATTGCTATTTTTTATTTTCCAATACCTTTTCAGCTCATTTCGTTGACATTAAAAAATGGATTTCCTATCACATTAGCGAAATTAAATTTTTTACTTTACTTTTACTTCCATAATTTGCTTGAATTGCAATCAAAAATATGAGAAAACTCGAAAAGTTATAATATTTTGAAAAAAAAAAAAAACAAAAAAAAATAAATAAAAACGAAGCATAAAAGTGAGTAATTGAAATTTGTTGCGTTTGGTGCAACTTTTTCCGTTGCCTGCTTTTGTTTTTGCTACTCTTCTAAACAGACATACATACATACGTGTACATATACCATAATTTGTTTTCAGGCGCTTCTCTTTCAAGCTATACAACTTTCTTGTTAGTAGCGCCGCTTCCATTCACAACCACAAGTTTTTGCCACGAGCGTTTTGCAGTCGAACCCAGCAGGAAGTCAGTAAAGAAGTACATTTGGAGAAAGAACAAGTGAACTTATTCTTCTTTTCGCTATTTGGCGCGCCAATTGGAGACAACAAGTGAAGCCAGTTCGGTCTTCACACGACCATTTTAACGAAGCGGAAATCTTCCCATCCTGTGCTACCTTCGAAGGTGGCTTGCTTTCATTCATCCGCAGAAAATGACTTAGCCAACGAAACCACTATCTCCTAAAGAGTTGAAGTATGACAGCTTATCTTTTCAACGTCTCTGGTATTCGTCGCCCATACGTAAAAGGTCATACATCATTCGCAAAACTTTTCTCGCGACAGCTCTTGTCGCCGACTGAGATATCGTCATCGTGCACGCGTCTGCATCATTTACATAGTAGAGCAGCAAAATGTGGGGCTTGGAGAGTTTGGCCTTTGTCAAGAAAGGTCTTTACTTTTCAATTGTCTACTCAGTCCCCTTCAGATAATATTGATTATGCGTTGAACTTCAGGGCTAAAATTATTGTAGCTGGTTCCAAAATAGACGAAATCATCCACGACTTCAATGTTATGACTGTCAACAGTAACGTGGGAGCCAAGTCGCGAATGCGATGACTGTTTGTGTGATGACAGCAGATATTTCGTCTTGCCCGCTTTCACCATCAGATTAATCTGCTTCATTTACTTATTAAGTATCGAAAGGCTCGAAGGGACCCTGACTTATTCTGACTTCTTGTTTTGTCAGCAGCTCCTTTTCGTCTTGGATGCAGCTCCTTTTCGCCTTGTCGAAAGCTGTTTTAAAATCCAAGAAGTGATGTTGTGTGTCGATTCTATTCTCACGGATCTTTTCGAAGATTTCATGCATTAGGAATATCTAGATTTAACAGTTTTAGGCCCATGTTGAAAAGGTCTGACCAGCTCGCTGACGGTTGGATTTATACTTTGATACAAAACCCTAGATAGGTCTATACTTGCCTTAATAGATTGAGCAGAGCACACTTTGATCCTAGTTGTCGTGTTTTCGTTCGTTGTTTCGGGTTTGCTCCAGCCTGTTCCCTCCACTGACTCAATATAATCAGTCGTCATTCATCCGATCTGATTTCGCGTTCATACAGCAAACCGTTAGAAAATCGCCAAATTTTCTCGAGCATTGCTCCTGTTAGATATCTCCTCAACCATCTTCATACTCACTACCCTCTTTAACTCTCAGATTCTTTCCAATAGCTTTCGCGTTGTGGACGATCGCAGCGTGTAGAGTTATGCAGTATTTTTTCTTCCATGGCGGTATGACAATCCTCATCGTAGCAGCGCTATCGACCGATAATTTCGGACGCGGCTGTACGTACTCTTCATATAAAGAGTTTCCAAGTTCATCGTGTACGATAGTTAAATTTCCTACAAGGTAACCTCAAAGGCATCCAACTACACATTCTCACCAATCATTCACCAAGTGGATATGCCAACAAATATGAAGAATTGCGCAAAATTTTATAACTTTTACATTTATGAAGTTTTCGGCACAGCAGCCATTTAAGTGAAAATTACTTTCACCGAGACACAGACACCCGCATAATGAAAATGTGGCGGGTGCAAGCGGTGCAAAGGGGGTGTAAATTTTGAAAATTCTTTAAATAAAATTTATATTGCGCTCATCATTTTCACACAAAGGAGGCTAGAAGAGTTTGGTGTTTATACCACTTGGTTGTTCTTGTAAAATTCTGAGAATGGCTCAAGTTACAACTGATGAAACTTATGTATGTAATGGTTTATGGCTAACGATGCTTTCTCAAGACGCAAGATATTTAAAATAAAAAATCAAAAAAGCTATTTTCTAGTAACAAAAATGTCTAACCACTTAAAAATGTTTAACGGGTTTTGTTTATTTGCTGGTACACAAACTTCTGCCGGGAAATGTATTTTTTTTTTATAATATTACTTACAAATATCCCGTCATTTAAATTTCCCATTCTTAACTGACTAAGTGTTTATTATACCGCGTTATCTTTTACACTATTTTCGGCAAAGAGCGGCATGGAAAATATTTGGAATGGATGGAATGCGCAAAACAGTTTTTCCTTTTCTTTTTACCGTAAAATAAAAAAAGTATTTTTATGCACATTTTTAAGTGTCTGCGCACTTCAAACTTCGAAACACATAAATTGCAGATATCATTAAAAGTTCGAGGCGGTATATGTAATAATAAAAAAGAAATCTTTAATCAAATGCCAAAATTGGTGGAAGGATTACTACTTCGAAACTAATATTTTAAGGAGTTATATCCACTTGCAAAACAAAATAAATGCTTTTCTTTGTTAATTTTTTTAGAGGTATTTTATTCTATAAATTAAAGAAAAAGTGTTAATAGATAGAATTTAATGTAGTTTAACACTATATGAGTCATTTTAAAAAATATAGGATCCTCTTGTTCCTGTGGCCGATCTGCAGAAGGGTCTCCAAAAAACGGTAAACTAATATTATAATTGATGAATACAGGTCATGATCGACGGAATAGTGAAAATTTTAATTTTTGACAAAATGGCGGCTTCAAAAAAAAAAAGTAATTTTTTGTGAGAAATTATACACTGCAAAATAGCTTCAAAATCGAAATTATTGTCAAAAATTTTATTCCTTCGATGATTACCTCAAATATATTTTTTAGTAGGGCGTGTGAAAATTTTAAGCCGATCGGTTCAGCCGTTTCTGAAAACAGCGTTTCGAGAAAAACGCATTTAAAGTTTTGCCAACCATTTACACGCTAAACGAGACATCCTTAATGATGCGATCATATCTCCGAGACTGTTTGCCGGATAAAGTTCAGATTTTTTGAAAATATTCTCAAATAATTTATATATAATGTCATCACCATGAGCTCCCTCCCTAAATTTTACAGATCTTAACCCATCCACCGAATCTCCCGCAAGGACCTTTCCAATTCAAGTTACCGGTTTACAACCGCTTCTTATAACCATCACAAGAGTTTAATAATAACCTGAGATTAAAAAAAAAACTAACCCTTTATCGTTTATAGATTAGGTTAGTTAACATAATACTATGATAACTAGTTTTGATACTTCCTCTAGTCCTCTTAACTCCGAAGCTCCTGGATTAGTTGTACATAAGATTGGGCAAAAACAGAGGAGTTGTTCCAACGTCTCTCTACACTTCTAAAAGTATCATTGCTACTAATGCCCCTTCTGTTCGCATCTGATGCCAGTAGGTTGTGTCCTGTCAACTACGCCCACAACTATCCTCCAGTTCTTTCGGGAACGCGTAAGCCATACCATTTCACGCTGATTCGCATGTAACTCTTTCGGGAATTTCATTGTATCGAGTTTTTAGATACTTTCATACTTCATTTACGGGTTCGGTCATTAGACTGCTCATACTTTTAGCAATCTCAGCAAATATATCATTTCCCACAATGTTGTTGTTGCCTCCCTACACCCACCTTATCTACTGCCTCCCTGCTTCTAAGTATATCTTCCGACGTAATTCGGTGTAAGATTATTGCTTTAATGTTGCTGGATTCCTTGTTGTTCACGCGAGGTACCTTCTTCGAAGTTATTTGAAATAAAACCACTCGCGTTTTCAATTTAAATCGTACAATGTTTTATTGAATTAGTAATAATAATTATTTTTTAAAAGTTTTATTTTGTGTCTGTGTATAACAATGTTTTTTGTGATATAAATGTCTTTATGTATATATGTTATATATAATAAGTATATATTTTATTTTATTTTATTTAATTTAATTTTAAATTTGTCGCCCCGTGCGCGCTTGCCGATGGTTGATTAGAAATCTCGCATTTCGCTTGGCAAGCACGGCTTATATAATAATTGCTGCAGCAGGTACATTAGGGTGCGCACAAAGGAGGTGGTGTTATTGTTTTAAGCACACGCTTAAACACTTGTAGATTTCTGAGGAATTGGGAAGTTTAGTTGCCTTGCTCACCGCTAAGACATCCACCTGGAAAATGTTGCAGTAATACGGGAGTTAGAAGGCGTCAGCTCTATAAGCCGTCTGTGCAGATGTTATAAGTCCCGCTGGCGTACCGTATGTTTCTCCACCATCCATCATCTTTTACAGTGGTTTGAATCCCTATTTTCTGGACAAAGCATATGTCGTCTCTTTTGTTCGCTATTCTCCAGCTTATTGAGCTATACACGCAGGTTGTAGTTCACAGAGTGCCTCAAAACTAACAGGATAAGAAATGTTTCGAGTGAGGTCCTTGGAGTAGTTCTTAGCACTGCCGTTATGCAGAGTGCACCAAGCGGCTGTATTTGCTCCAATGATTTTCTGTATAAGTCTTTTCTGCATAATTAATAATATTAGCTTGACTACCTGTTTGTAGCGGTTTAAGAGCCCAGGCAATAGGCCTCACTTGCCCCTAGTATCTTCTTACATGCATAATCGGTACTACTGGCCTTTTCCATCACTTCCTCGACATAAGTTTGCGGTTCCTTACTCGTTAGCTCCATTGAAACAAAGTACCGTCAGTTTTGTAGGCATTTACCTCAAAGTTGACCAACGTGGCCTGTGGTGTATGGAGTTTATCTTTCTGCTTCTTAGTAGACTATATCATAGGTTCTATTCGAGCTGCTTCCAGGCTATTCACGATAATGAGGAATAAATACATCTGACCCAATTAAGTGCTTTTAATGTGTCTTTCACCAGTTTAGCGGTATGAGACGGCGCGTTGTCATGTTGCAAGATAACTTTGCCATGTCTTCGGGCCCATTCCGACCGTTTTTCGATTAACGCATGATTCAAATTGATCATTTGTTGTCGGTAGCGATCCGTGTTCACCGTTTCACCAGGTTTTAACAACTCGTAGTACACCACACCACACTGGTTCCAACAAACACAGAGCATTGTCTTACGGCCAAAGCGATTTGGCCTTGCAGTCGATGGGCCAGCTTCACCAGGTGAAAGCTATGATTTTTTTCGCTTCGGGTTCTCAAAATAAATCCATCTTTCGTCCCCCTTGACAATTCGATGCAGAAAAGATTTCATTTCGAATCGTTGAAGCAGCATTTCACAAACGGTTTTTCGATTTTCCATTTGTCTATCGTTCAGCTGGTGTGGCACCCATTTTCCATACTTCAAATTGCTCCCCGAGTCCCATGTAGTGTTTCTGCCAATTTTTGTTGCGATTGGGTTGGATCAACATCCAATTCCTCGTCTTCGAACTTTTTCGCTGCACCAGAATGTTCATTGTCTGTCAAATCGAAATCTCCACTTTTAAATTGACGAAACCATATCTCCCATGTTCTAATCACTGGAGCATGTTCACCATAAGTTTCTACCAGCTTCAGCTACTTTTTTCTTTTGATGAAATAAGAAAAGCAGCGAATGGCGCAAATGCGATTTACTTGGAACGAAACTCGACATATTCACTGAGGTAAACAAATATGACGCTATTATTTTGTCAGAATGTGACTTGCGTATTTTTGTAGGTTAATGCCAATAGAAAAAAATCACATACGTGTACATGCCAAATCATAGAAATGCATATTGCTAGCGACATCTACTAGTAAAACCGGCACACTTCAAACACACCGTATAATGCAGCAATAAAACCGATTTGCATGTATGGCATCCAGTTATGGGGCTGGGGATTGGGCGACGAATATAGATATAAAAGCCTAATACAAAAGATTCACACTAAAACTTTAAGAATAATAACGGGCGCACCTTGCGACATACGTACTGAGAATATCCATAGAGATCTTTCAAAGAAGAGATTGAAATATATAATTGGCGCTTTGTAACCGCTGAAACGAATTTTTCCAACATATGGAGGGACCTACAGTTTTTACTAAGCCGCCTCCGAATGTCTGATGGTTTTTTGTACTAGGAGTCTTTATTTCCTGTCCGAAATACACTCGGAGGGGTTGACTGCGGAGGGGCGACCGCAACTTTATTTTTATTTGAACTCGAGCTTTCCGAAAATCAGTACGCAATGCTAACCACTCGGCTACCACGGCCGCCAGAGAGTTTGTAATAGTAATACATAACAAAACTGCGGAATCCCTTGGACTAACGCCTTGACCTCCGCAACAAGTCAAACCGCTTGAGCAGAAAAGACACACCAGCCTTCTAAAGAGCAACCTTGAGCCAGCAGATCACATTCTTACTAATGGGTTTTATGTTTCAATTGATTTTTAAGATGTTTTTTACTTATTTCGAAACTTCCGACTTCGAAGCACATTCGAATTATTGGAAAAATATATCTTAAAAAAATCTCTGTGAGTTTTCAAGTAGACTCATCATTTATTTAGTTGCACTTCCCACTAAATATTAAATTCCCAAACTACCCCGGGGCTGTAAAGAAGCAATTAAATGTTGGCAAACATAAGTTCATTAAGAAATGTGGATTATTGATCCAATTCGTATAAATATGCAATCGTACAATATATTTATTAGTTTATTTGAAAACGTGACAAATGCACTGAAAAGCTCTACAGCCTCAGGCTACAAACGAGCTTACTATGCAATAAACGTCGGTTGACTCAAACTTATACAGATAACTGATCAATCCATTTATTAACTATGTATATACCTACACAATGGAAATGGCATAATTGACGTTTACTTGAAGCGAATATTGGAAATCTCAAACAAAAGAGCTTACAATCTTCGCAACTGAGACTGCTACTTTCATGCATAAATTCATTGGCAATATGAACATGTATGTGAACACATATCCTTAGTCTTTTGCTGAAAGGATAATATTTGTTTGCAAATAGCTTTGAACCACAACTGGAAAGCCAGCTGTTCTTTTACATATATAAATATATGTATATAGTTGTGCATGAACTTCATGCCCATAGTTGTTAAATTTTACGGTTATCCTGTGGCTACCAAATAACCAAACATTCAGCAGTGAGTAATTATGTATGCATATGAGTATAGTGTTATGCCACAGGACATGTAAGCAACTTCATGTAAGCATGTGTAAATATTGCATAAGCAATCGTACTCTACTATCCTTTCGGATATGTGAATGACGGCTCATTGTCCATTCGATATTGTCTACCACTAACTTCGATGGCTTTTATCATCTTATTACATCTTGAATACAAGCTGAGTTTAGCTGCAGGTTACTCATATTCAACCACAATCAGTCAGCTTGTTGTAAACGAAATTATTGCTGACATTCGGTATTGTATGCCACTATCGCATTCACTATTTGCCGACAAATTTCTTTGAGTGACGGATTGACTTTACTCCGGAAAATTTGACAGATCTCATTGCTTGTTTGGTTAACTTACATATGGATGCCTGCTAAAGTAGCGTCAAAAGTGTGGGGGACAAAGAAGATGGAATAATCGTTAGGGCCGTGCTTTAATGAATCAACCAAGCGATGACAATTTAGAAGGAGAAGGGAAAAGAAATGGAAATGGAAACACGGCCCCTGGAACTCTCTAAACAAAGTCCTACTCTATACAGTCCATCGTGCCACTGACTTCGCAGTTTAGTTGATGTCTTAACGGTTTTGACGGCCTTATGTCCGAAAAGTGAAGCCAAGAACAAGGTAAACCGATCCTGTAGTGGAGTTTCGTGGAGAATAAATGAAGGTATATTCCAAGTTAGCGAATTTATCGGAATCGATATTTCGATGACTTACTAAGGTTATACAAAAAAGCTATATAATCAGCTAAGAGTCGCTCTGGGCGGAACTTCTGCAGTGCCAAAAAAAGCACAAGGATATATGCAGGACTAAAGAAAGCGTTGTTCAGTGGAGCTACAGTTCAAGTACTTATCTAATCTGTATGTAAATGCTACCTGAAGCCAATTTTCCATTGCCTACCTCAGAGCAGAAGTAGTAGCGGCGTAAAACTAAGAGCATATATGTGAACAATACAGACTCGGCCATGCTATGGAGAGTCGGTGGCAGGGCATTTTTCTGACAAACTTCTTGAGATTTGCATAAGTAATTGCAAGAGTAATATTTTCTACCCAAGATAGGAAAGACAGTGCACAAGTATCCTAATCACCCATTCAAAGAGGTAGACCACAGCATGATGAACTCGACGAATCTATTGCTAATGATGTCGAAGAGTGGGTTGTTCCCCCCCACGCATTTCAATAATAGTAAGCAGTAAGTGTTTGGCAAACCTTGGATCTCTGGCGAATCGGGTACTTGGTACAATAATTAATTGAGCTAATTCAGTGGGACTTAACACCGGAAAACAGATCTGGTTCTATTCACAATGAAATATAGAATTATTTCTGGGATCAAACCTAAGCCACTTTATATTTAATACTAAGCACTAAGTACTTAGGATTTGTGTAGAACTGTAAGTTGTGGCAGAGTCTCAATGTAAGGCAGCGAATTAAAAAGTTATCGGAATAAGATTTTGGGCTGCACGTGAGGTCTTCCACCCGCCATCTCGTAATGAAATTTTTGGTGCGATCGTTATGCCAATACTTCGCTTCGGTACTTTAGTATAGGTGGAAGGCTAAGGCTTTTCGTTCGTAAAACCGAAAAAGCTGGAGAGCGTGATCAGGCTTTCAAGGATCAGCATGTTGTTGTGAATTATGGTTCCATAGATCAATCATCAAGATCGAAGTACATATCAGATGTTGGTAATGAGCTTGAGGCTGTAGAAAATTTTGCTGTACCGGAAGATGGCAATGAAGTTGAATGTTATGAGAAAAAGAGCAAATTGTTTCAACTCGAAAAACTCCGCCTTCCAAAAAGAACATAAATATGAATTAAAATACTTTCAGTAGTCTTAACGACCTCGGCTGGTGCTGGACGTATCTCTTCGATCCCAGTTACCGTATGACCCTTTTTCTGTGGAAAAACAGCTACGATTTTAGATCGGTTGAAGTAAACTGGCATCATTGCTTTGCCGCTGATTTTTTTGCTTAGATTGTACGGATGGGTTTGCCCCTGTTGAGCTCCATACCATGGACTGCTGTTTGGTTTCTGGATCTTACTTATAGAACCCAGGCGCGTCACCAGTAAGGACTTTACCAAGGTTGCTAGACACCATTTTCGAATTTATTTAGGAAAAATTTAGCAAAATGCACTGGAGCCTCATTTAAAATTCGTGGTACACATCGAGCAGATTTCTTCGTGTATGCCAGATGATTACTTAATATTCGCGATACCGCCATAACATTCAAGCCCAATTCATTAGCAATAATTTCTTGTGCCAATCGTGGGTCTTCGTCAATTTTGGACTTCACCAGAGCTACATCAGTGACGTCAACAGTGGAAGATTTCGGTCGACCTTCTCGGGGCTCGTCCTCCATGAAAACCTGTCCGGTCTGGAATCTTCGGAACCACTTAGAAAAATTCTCTAAAGACGGTGCAATCGTTCCATATGCAATTTGGCATTCACTGAATATTTGTATTGGCTGTAAATTACATCAAAACCCGAAGAGAATCACATGGCGAATTTCTCTCGGTGAGCGGTCGTATTATACGTTAAGTTCTCGTTTTGATACAATTTTCTGAATGCTGTAATGTGTTTCATAGTTAGAAGACTCTTTAATGACGCCCACCATATTAGTGTTTCATATGTTAATACGGCTCTTACAACACTTGTGTAATGACAATACACCATATTCGGAGCGCTTTGCTAGCCCTGTTTGCAACTTGCTCCCTCCAGCTGAGTATTTTTTACCAAGGACTGCACCCAAATACTTGTCCGAGTGGGAGGGTATACCATCCATTTGCCACTTAAATTTTTCCTTAATTTCCTCCAATTAGTATTTAATTTAAATCTCTTTCGCCACTGTAATAAAATTGTTATTTTTTTCTTATATTTCCAGGTAAGCACAAACACTTGACAACATTTACAAATGGTAAGCTTGAATTTAGAAATATAATTTTCACTTTACGTAACTGAGAATCGTCATGTACGCTCGTATTTGCCTAATAATTGGCGCAGCAACCAAGAAGTAATTGTGGCACAATTGAGCAGCGCATCAGTATTCCTATCTTGAGTAAGTTAATGATAATCATAAGCTTCGGTTGGCCGAGCTACAACAGCCACCACAGCTCCATGCAATCAGCATGGCATCACATTTTCACCGACGCTACGGTTAATCATGACAACCACAGAGCAACAATAGGAACAACCGAATCTCTCAAGTGATGCAGACAGCTAACAGTTAATAAGTGTGGTCTCTCGGTGCATAAGTAAAAAAAGATTTATCAGATGAAGCGCAGGGATACGCTGGCATCAAGTGATCGGCGTGGTTGGTAAGAGCAATACGAGTAATTTGCCTTATTGTGGCAGACAAAATGTCCGTAACCGCTATGTTGTGTTGCCATGCTGCTGTGCGGAAAGTTGGTTAGTTGGTTATAAGTGCAATGGCAAGAAATTTGTCGCAAATTATCAGCATTAAGCTCAATTCTCTGTTGCCCGAGGAAAGTGAAAGAGGTGACGGGTGGAAACCGCAACATTGCCAACGTCATCAACTGAGTTTTCGTGTCACCATTAGGTTCACCAGTTGGTTGTCAACGTCACCAACAACGGCAACCAAATGAAAAGTTATATACCTACTTATATATTCATTAGTATACTGCTCCCATACCCGCCGGCATTTCTTATTGTTGTGCCGTATCGTTGTGCGACGTCAGACAGTGGGGCAAACACATTTAAAAATTTTCAAATCATAAAAGCTGAAATTTTTCGTGCTGATATTCTTCTTGTTTGGCGTGTAGTGCGACAGCCCTTTCTTCTCTTCACCGTTCAAAGCAAATTAGGTATGTGAACTGAGACCCAATCCATCTCCACCTGATCTTTCTAACTAAGTCTTGGTCGTCCTCTTCCTTTCCCCTTCTGCTTCCACCAGCGGGTACTTCATCGAATACTTTTAAATCTGCAGGGCTCTCGCGTCTCATTCGGATGACCTGACCTAGCGGAGCCACTGTCTCGTGGTGCTTTGTTAGACGAAATTGTCTACGACTTCATAGTTATGACTGACAAGAATGATGTGACAGGCAAGATCCGCACGTGCTATCTTTGTGTTTGATGAGAGGAGGTTTTTCGTCTTGCCAAAAGTAGCACGCTATTATAGAACTCTCTATTAACTCTGTGTCCAATTCTGACAAGCATATAAGTTTTGCACATTCATGGCGGCATATAGATAGCAACTTTGATAAGGTCCAATCATGTCATTTTGTTTTTTTTATCGTGGTCTGGTATGAAAACGTCTTTTCTGTCATCATCGACTCTGAATTCGGGTTCATCATCTCCGCGTGTTTCACTTTCACTGCCATTCAACAGGCTGGAGAATTCTTCGCTTCATAAACTCTTGATTCTCAAATGATGCGAACGTGGAACCTTCTGTAGGTTAGGTTAGATTTTAGTGGCTACCTATCTTTTGAGTCGGATCCTCTTAAGCCTGACTAAGACTCATTGTGGAGTCACAAAAACTTGACCATCAGGTTTCATTATGCATCAATTTTTATTCTCTAATGAACCTCATTAGATCTATGACTTTGACGTCGGCTATCTTCGATAGACCATCCAGCAACAGGGTACCGAAATTCCGAAACCAAGCCCAGCTCAAAGCAGGACAGTCGCATATGAGATGGGTGATCGTTTCCTCCTCCTCATAATCCTCGCAGTTTCTGCAGCATCTTCTGTAAGGAGCCCCTGGCCTTTCCGCATGGCGTCCTAACAGACATTGGCCTGTCAGAACTGTTATTACTTTGGACATGTCACCTCTTTTTAAGGAGTACATATCTCGTGATCTCTTCTTATCTCATTTCGGCCAGATGTGACCGGATTTGCGGCAGGTTGTAATGTCATTCCACCTTGTTGCGACTTGTACATGTTGGAAGTGGCTAAACGTATACCAATGCGTTCTTTAACGAGAAGAAACTGGTTGGTCGTACCTTGCCTAGTGCTAGGTCGTACCTTGTCTAGCAAGTTCATCCATCTTACAGTTTCCCTCGGACCCACGTGACAGACAGTCTGTTCTGTGGCCATCTCCTGTAGAGATGTTCTTATATTTATAACCGGTACCAATTTGCTTTGTAGACTCCATGATGGCAGATATTTCCGTCACGGTCAGGTAGCCTGAACGAGAGTTCCATTGAAGGATTTTCTGAGAAGACACTTCCGTCAACTCTCCCCTCATGCTTTGATCCGTCCGTGTATATTTCCAGGTTGTCCCTTGGAGTATTATAATTATCTACCCATTCTTCCCTGCTGTGAATCCGCATTCTGAAGCAGTTATCGGTTATTACTAATGGAACCTTCAGTTAGTCACCACATCTTTGCATAGAATCTCCGCGCATTAGCTCTTTCAAGCTTCTCAAGTTCTTACAAACTTTTAGGCACTTTAGTCATCTTTCCAGCTTTTGTGATCAGCAGCCCCAATGTGCGATAGTGGAAAGTTTTCTACCAGCTTGCTTTAGTGAACTTAAATAGTTAAAAGTTTAACCTAAAACACACAGCTACACCCACCTACCGTCAGAGCTGTAGATGTATGTATATATGTATGCAGATGCAGATTTGTGTGTATGAATTGCGAGGCGCCAGCAAAATTCACTGTAACACCATTAAATAGTGACACAAATGAGCGCGCAACCGCCACTAGCACTTGACACACATGTTGCACACACCAGCACACTTTCATATACTCATACTCGTATATATGTACATATGTAATCCCCTAAATATGAATGTGCCTTCGCATTTGTTAAGGTTCATGCAGTGGAATGTGATTGCATTCACCTCACACGCTGCCATATAAATTACATAAGCTGCAAAAAGAGTTCACCCATTCACAGCAACACATACAAACACACAGCAGCGTTGCCACATTGAGTATCCTCTCACACAGATTCCCATTAACCGACGAGTCAGGTGTGTGTATAATTTGCAAGTGTGCAGTCGCCGTCGGAATGCATTGGCATTTGCCGCACAATGACAGGTTTATATGTATGTATGTATGTATGTATGTAACACACACACACACACACACACACACATACACTTCTAACTGTATATATTTCCGCTTCGTTCACCTTTCTTTTCTTTGGCACTCGCAAATTCAGCTGCATCACCATCATCATCATCACCATCATTAACGTCATTGCCACGGTGCGCTTGTTCAGCCATAACCCTTCAAAAGCAATTTTCCGTATGAACTGTAATTAAATTATCCTTACTTTTAGTATAGTAATGTGCATTAAGTTGTACATTTTGTGGTTTTGTTGCATGTTGTTGCATTCCACATGCTCGGTGTTCCTCGCTGTTAATTGTTCATTCCCGCATAGCTGTGAGTGAGTGTGTGTGTATGTGTGTGTGTGCCAAGTAATACAGTGCATTTCATATTTTAAATATTTCTATATTATTATGTGTATATTTTGTGACAACAAGGCGCCGCATCACTTACAAAAGCTCTGCCCTTTTTGGAGTGCGTTCACCGCTTGGTCATACCTAAGAATATCCTTGTAATTGTTGGCTCTGAACTATACTGATTCTCTGAATGAATGAAGTACCACCACTTCCAACCGGAATTTCCTGTCTCCTTCATTCAGCTCTACTCGCTGGAACAACGTCTATCGTTGCTTCTTTTCGCTATTTGTTGTCGGATGGAGATCACAAATGAAGTCAAGTCCTTCCTCAGCTGATCTTTTAAACGGAGTGTAGTTCTGCCTCTTCCTCTGCTTCCACCAACGGGAACTGTATCGCAGAATTTCAAAGTATTTACCGCTACCAATGTGTAAAGGACCATAAATCTTTCACAAAACCTTTCTTCCGAAAATTCCCAATGTGAATATTTCTAAGATGTTGCCATCGTCTAACCCTGTACATCTTATAACAGGAATAATATGCGACTTGAAGAGTTTGGCTCGTCCAGGAAAGACTTTACTTTTCAATTACCTACTCAGTGTAAACCAGAACATGTTGGATAGACTGATTGCGCGTTGGATTTCAAAGGTGTTAATGCTCGTTTCTAAATAGAGGAATTTATCTCCGGCTTCAAAACTATAACTGTCAACAGTGTCCAGTGAGGGATCCAAGACTAGAATGCGCTTTTTGCTTGTTGACAGGATCTATTTTGTCATGTACTCGTTTTTTGCCTGACTTCGCTTCATAGCGCAGTTTGGAGGGCAGGTAGAACTAGCTGCGCGTTTCTTAAGATCAATGAAGGCATTAACGGCGGCATACGCCATACGCATACCTCGAAAAGATCATTCGCAATTTTAACTGCGATTCTGGTATTGACCAGCGACAGGTTTTTCGTGAATGCAGCCCTAAAATCGATGAAGTGTCGATTCTTTTCTCAAGGGCCATTACCCAGATTTGACGTATAGTGAATGCCTAATCAATGATTTATTTACCAAGCCTAAAACCACACTGATAAGGTCCAATCGATCACAAAATACGCTCGATATGACTTATTGTGCGATTTTGAGAAGCCTTATTCCATAGTAATTGGTATTTGGTCCCCCTTTTTGAGAACTGTGCAGTTCGCACTGAAATTCCGTAAGACTTCGGGATCCGCCGCTTGTTATACCTCAAGGGGGCAGTCGCTAATTGGACTTATTCATTGGCGAGTAATGGAACATCTGTTTCATCCTCAACCATTTGGAGTTCGGGTTGATCATCTTCAGGTGTTGTGATTTTCCTAGTTCATCATCTTTGAGTGTTGTTCTTTTACTGTCATTACTACTAAGTGTATTCTGATCCATCTGCAAGACGCCGCATCTTTTCATAACATTTTATAGTATATCCCTATCGGCTAGCATCTCGTGCTCTTCAAACCCACACATTGCGGCTCTATTCTTTATTTGTCTGCAAATGCTTCTTACTTCCCAACATTGTGGAAAGCCACTTGTTTCTGCGACAGTACGTCTACCCTTCCCTTATATCCAGTTGCTGATGAATGCTCTCAGAAACTATTGGCTGGAATTTAAAAAAATTAACAAAAATATCAAAAAATACCAAAAAGAGATTATCTATTGGATCGGACTTGATAAGAACCATAATCGCGTTGGAATGAAATGAAGCTCATTCGAAGTTTTTCATCAGAAAGTGATCTCAATACTTCTTTGACAAAAAAATTTATAAAAAATATGAGAAAGTTAAATGAATTTGTCCGATACATATTTTCCTTAGTCAAATATACGAGGGGATTAACAAAAGTTCGATAAGTTCACCAGAAGAAATTTTTTTTTTTGTATTTATTTGTAATCTCTGTCCTTTTTATCTCTCTACATAATCGCCATTGATTTCAATGCATTTTTTAAGCCTATGGATCCACTTGTGAAAACAGTCTTCAAAATCTTGCTTTTTAAGCTTATTATCTCCATTAATTATCTCCTCGTTGCTATTAAAGACGTTTCCTTTTATTTTTTTTTTTAGTTTTTGGAAATAACCAGAAATCTCTAGATACTATATTAGGGGAATATGGTGATGGACTTTTTTCTTCGATCCCAGAGATCGCAATGAAATTTCTCGTTATTACAGCAGTGTGAAATGACGCGTTGTCATGATTTAAAAAGTAGCGCAGCAAATCCTCTTTCTTCAAATTTTCCAACAAATTTTTGAAAACTTTTGGTAAACACTCTTCGGTGTACCATTTTGCAGTTACCATCTGATCTTTTTCCAGTGGAATAGAAGCTACGATTTTAGATCGAGTGAAGTTAACTAACATCACTACTTTTGCTGCTGATTTTGGTTGCTTAGATTTTACGGGTGGATTTGCTCCTGTTGGGCTCCATACCATGGCCTGCTGTTTGGTTTCTGAATCGTACTCTTAGAACCAAGATCCGTCACCAGTAACGACTTTACTAAAGTTATTATACTAGACTGACCATTTTCGAATTTGTTTAGCAAAAATTGAGCAAAATGCACTGGAGCCTCTTTTTGAGCCTCATTTAAAATTCGTGGTACCCATCGAGCAGATTTCTTCGTGTCAATCGTGGGTCTTCGTCAATTTTGGACTTCACCAGACATCATCAGCTGAAGCGACCTTTTCGAGGCTCGTCCTCTACGGAAAAAGTTCCGGTCTGGAATCTTCGGAACCACTTAGAAATAGTCTTTGACGGTACCGTGCAATCGTTCTATATGCAATTCGGCTTACGTCGACTTTTTGTTAATTCCCTCGTATGAGGGCATATATGTAGAAAACTTGAAAAAAATCTATCATACATACAAAAAACTATAGTCATTGATTATTTTGCAAAGGTGAGGCCGATGACGTCGGTATTAGTATATCTGCCGGTCTCAATATGAGCTGTCCTTTTGACATTGCTTCTTTTATTAAATGATCAGATTTCCTTTAAGTTATGTTTATCTACCCTTTTTAGGGTATTTACTTCCTCTTATTCGAAATGCGTTGCGTTCGTATGTAAGTTTAAGGATATTGAAGGTTGCCTTGTTGTTATTTAGTAAAAATGATATACCTATGTATAACATATATGTATGTATGTATATTTGTAAGTAAACAATTACTCATTAAGACAACGTAAATAACAACAAGAGTATCCTGTTCTAACGGAAAGCTAACATTGCTTACTATTGAATGACAATTCGAAATGCTTTCATTGCGGGGGATTTACGAGGGTTGCTTTTATGTTTCGGTATTAGAGAAGAGAAACACAGATATTAGTCGTCGAAAAACGCTGTATTATTTTTCAAAATATTCTCCTTTAAGATCTATTATATAACTTTATATGCGGTTAAACGAATTGTCGATGCACTTATGCTACTCTGATTGAGGTGTCTCCGAAACATGTTTTCTGCACTCATTCATCAACCGCCTCTTAAGTTGTCGAAAAACGTTGACCTTCGAGTATGTGTTTTATGTATGGGAACAAAAAAAAGTCATACGGTGCCAAGTCGAGCGTATGCTGATTCAGCAAACTGGTATTTTGAGTGCTCAAAAATACACTTGTTTCACAAAAAACATGAATTCACTTCCTTGAAAATGCTATGTGCCCGAACAACTTTTGTTGCATTAGGTTCCGCTTTAAACACCCATACATTCGACTTCTGTTTAAAACATTCTAAGTATGTCTAACATAAAATTGTTCAACTTTACGATAAAGTTGACTGTTGCCAGTTTGCAAAACTTGGGTTGCCAAATCCCGAGATATAAAAAACAGCCCTCGTATTGTTGAGAAAACATGAGGATGTATGGTATATAAATATGTGCATTATGCGAGAATAATTGTAATTGTAGAAGTCAAAGCTTATATTTCCTAAACAAATACATACATATATGTGTAATTATGTATATAAAAACATATCGTATGTCATCTGACAGCAAAACTTGAAAATTACAAAAGGACAATTGAAGAACACAAAAAGGGTGTCTTGAAATGTATGAATATTTATATAAGTGTCGGAATTAATATTCTTTTTAAAAATAATACAGAGTTATTTATTTTACGATTTCGAGAAAAATGTAGAATTTTTTTTTTCATGACATATCCTTTTTATTAGAAAGTTTGTTCCTTGACATTATATTTGAAACACTACTTCTTTCAACTAGACAATTTTGGTTTTCAAATGCTCAAGAGTTCAAGGTGTACCCGCATACGCACGACACTTCGCAAAGCTCCACAGAAAAAAATATCTAAACTGTAAAATCGTGTGATCTCGGTGGCCAATTGACATCGCCAAAACGAGAGATTAAGCTGTTAAGAAAATACTCTCCCAATAAAGCGCCATTCGCTCGTGTTGTGTATTGAAACCACAGATTATCCGAGTTGTGCTCTTCATTTGTTTTAGTCTCGACGTTGTAGTTTTCAAAGAAGTAAGGTCCAATCATTCCTCCGGTCCAACCAAAGAGCTCATTAGACAGTAGAGAATTGTACCTCGTCTTTAAAGAAAATTTTGTTCGAAAAATCGCCGCCCTCTGGTTGTTGTTTAAGCACCCAATAGACGTATGTACGGCGTTGTAAATGGTCCGCTGACTTCAGTTGTTATGTAAACTGAACTCCGTCATAAAACGTCGAAAAATAGACACATTTGAGTCTTCCGCTACGCTTTCACCTACGTTAGTACAGTCCTTATAACATCTGTAACTGGTCCAATCTTTTTTTAAAGATTTTACCAATTGCTTGAGTAGTTGGACCGTTAAGTGGACCATAATCTCCTCTTAAAGCACGAAACATGACCACGTTTCCCTCACCATAAGGCTAAGGGGTAAAGCCATTCTAGGATTTTGAAAAACGCCTTTGGGTCCTAAAACTGATATGCTATTGGTTTTAAAGTGAAAAAAAAATATTTCAAAAAGCTGAACTTTTTATTTTGCTTCAGCCCATCTGAGCGTGCGCTGAGTACAATCAAAACTTTAAACGCGTTTTTCTCAAAATCACATTATTCAAACTGGGAGGACAGATTATTCGGACTCTATTGCATCGATTTATCTGAAATTTTGATGGTAGCTTCAGAAATACATTTTTTTTTGGAAGTACGTAGCCGTTTTTCGATTAAATATAAACTTTTTTTTAATGATTTAGTGCGTATTTTTTTAAGTCAAAAATCAGTTTAAAAAATGTGCCGCTTTCACAAAAATTAGTTAAAAAATAAATCCGTACGTTCTTCCAAAGACCATAGTTTATAGATCATAAAAATTTTGCTTTTCTGTTCTAGGTCTCATCCTTTAGAAGAAATCGGTCCTCCCGTGAACGCCTTTCAAAAAAACATGGATTAAAGAATGGACTTTATCACCGTCGTTTTGTAACAAAATAATAATTAAGGAATATTTTTATATACTTCAATATATGTTCAATGAAATGGTTAATTATAAATTCTATTCCTTTTCCGATATTCGTATATTCGATATTCTAGAGTGGCTTTACCCCTTAAGCGATCCAATTTCATACCATAAATGACTGACCTTTAACTGAAACAAAAAATTTTTAGTTTGGCGGAGGGCAAAATACAGCCTTGTGCCTCTTAACATTTGAAGTATTTTTTATATTTTATAAACCCAAATTCCACGCTGAATACAAACTCGATTTAAAATTTTAAAAGGCATGTCCTTGTAAAAAAAATTACCATTAGAATCGTTTCAAATTCTGTGTTCATAATGAAGCACCCCTTACAAGGGCGTGTTCATGCATATGCATACATATTTATTAAGTGTCTTCCAGATCCTTTGTGAATGACACAATAATATATATGTATGTATGTATATGTAAATAATGTTAATGTTTTGTTAACTCAACACACACGCGGTTTTGGCATAATGCTGCTAGATTCGAGTGGCATGTGGGCGTTTCCGCTAATTAAAAGCATCACGTCACTTTGTTTAAACTTTACTTTAACAACATTTCGTTTAATTGATGTAAGAATGTTGTTGTTGTTGTTAAGAAATAATTGCGTAATTCCCGTTACGCCAATTTAACAGGACCGAAATAATATAAAAGTTTTCATGCTTATCAGTTATCTGCATAATTTGTGACATAAAAAAGGAAATTAAATTAATTTTTTAATGTTCAAATAATTTTTATTATGTAATTTGTATGTTTGCATCTGATATGGTATCAAAAATTAAACAATAAGTGAATTAAGATTTTTTAATAAACATTCCTAATTTTTATTGGCATGAAAACCTCTTTCAAATTGCCAAATGACCATTAATGTTTCACAAAACCTTTCTCTCGATCTTATCAGATTTTGCTATCGTCCTTGCCTTCGCCCATACCGTAATAAGGGAATGAGAGCTTTGTCTTTCTTCATCGAGAGAGGACTTTAATCCTCCATTGTCTGCACCGTTTATAGTAGCACTTGTTGACAATACTGAGTCCGGTTTGGATCTCAAGGCTGGCATGATTATTGGAGTTAAGGCTGTTCCCTGAATAGACAAAACTACTTATGAGAAAGTTATGACGTGGGAGCCAATACACCAGAATGCCGGCTGTTTCATGGGAGACTTTATTGTCTTTTATTGTCTTCTTTCAACTCTGACGGTCTGGTGCTTCAAGAGGAGAGGCTTGCTTGTTTCGTATCTACTTAATGCCATAAACATTCTTCTCGCTCCATTCTCTTTTTTCGAGAAAGTCGAATTTACGGCGCGGTTGTTAACGGCAAGTTATTGTTGTATGGTTCTCTCCAGTATTAAGTTAAAGAAGGCATATGATTAAGAGTCACTCGGGTGAGTCCTTTCAGTTTATGCACCCATATAAGTTCTACAGGGATACCAAAATCATATCGGGTGATGGTGTGTGGCGCCTCTTTTTTCAAGGATCTTTACCTGCATAATGAATATCTGGTCTAAAGTGAATGGACGAAATCGATCAGTTCGCTGATGGTAGGTTTTAGTCCAGTAGATATGCGATAATGAGAAGGTTAATCAATCACACAACTCTTGGCACAGACTATGGGAACTTCCTTCATATGGATTTGTGCAGTTCTCGTTTGGATTTGAATAGTCGCTTTCGTCCGACTATATTTTACTAAAAATCTTGAATAACTCAGAAATCGATAAACAACAGTAATACATCGGCGCCTTGTTATTCTTCAAACGGGCAATCGCTATTCGAAATTTATCATATCTAGATGCTGGAACGTCTATACCATCGCCAATAATTGGGGTCTCGTTTTTGTATTTATTTTTCGTATGTTCCTCGGTTCCAACACGTTTACCATATTCTCCGTCCTTGAAACCGTCTGAAAGGCGTATAATTTTTTTTTTCATGGAATTTTCGAGCATTTCGTCTAATGGCCATCTCCTCAAATTCTTCTTTTCCACAAGTCGTAAAAGTTAACAATCAAATATAATCTTAAAAATTTACACTATGTTCGCATTCCGCTCCTCTTCCCAACATATGCCCCCTTCCAATTTATGCCCTCATAATAATGGAGCCTTGCGGTTACGGCGACACTAAAGAAAATGATGCTACTGCGCTGGAATACAATGGCTCCAATGCAAGGAAAAATCTGGCGAGTGCAATTTAAAGAATAGTTCATTGACCGCATATGAAAATTTTTCAATTGAATGAGTGAATGAATGTGGGAGTGATTTGAATAAGTTATGAGCAAACTTTACTGTAGGCAACGCATGCTGCTTGATTCCTTGCTTGCTCGCCGGCTTATGGCTTGTGACTTTAAAAGCCTCATAAAATGTGGAAAAGTTTTGCCGTCACGTTAGTTAGTTTAGCTTAGTTTTACTGCTGCCTGACAGACAAACGGTTGTTTTAAGGATGGCTTTGCCGGAAATCCGCCACGACGAATGGCAAAAGCGCTGCTGTGAATTGTCCTTTTCCTAGCTGTATACGTATGTAGCGCGTTTACGCTTTTACGCTCTTGGCTTTTAATTAAAGTTGCGTAAAGAGGGCTTATGTAAGAGTATGTGGCCATTGGGTGGCCCTTCAAACACCGCCACTTTGACGTTTAACTAGAAACTAACGGTTATTGTAAGAAAACTCAGGTCATATTGTAATGAAATGAAGTGAAATATTTTAATAATGCACACATTTCTCCACAACTATGTGAGAATGAAAACAATGCTTTCGCTTCATCAAATGTTTGTTCAAAATGTCGTTAATTATTGTATAAGGACACTTTATAAATGTGCAACGTTTTCTCTTCTTATTTTCAGATGTGTTTATAATTTAAAACAAAGTAATTTAAACCGAAAAGGTCTCGAACTCAATGTTAGAGTTCATCTATCTATTACTATTCAATTCTCGGTCCCCTTCAACTTAGTCTCTTCATCAGAGTACTGATCGTCCCCTTCGTCGTCTTCCATTGGCACTCATATCGAACACTCTCTTCGCTGGGACTTCTTCATCCATACTTATAGCATGGCCGATCTAGCACAGACGTTTGTTGTGAAACGCTGGTACAGTTCGTGGGACATTCGAAGATGACAATCGCCTTCAATAAAAAAAAAAGGAACCAAATAAGCGTCTTATAAACCGTTAGTTTTGTCGATCGAAAGAGCGCTCTAGTAACCATTTGCTTACTGAATCGAAGTAACACCTATTGGCAAGTGCGATTTTTCACCTAATCCCCAGATTGACATTATTGTCGTTGTTTATGGTTTTGCCACGGTTCGTTAGTTCCTTGAAAATTTGGAAAATCCAAAAGTTTGCTTCAACATGTCATCCTAGTCGCCATGAGTACCTGTTCGTAGACAGCATGTACTTCGTCTTGATTTCGTACTTTCTATCATCACGATGTTGAGGAGGTCGCACGAAAGAGAATTGCCTTGTCTAAAGCCTCGAACGGTATTGAAAAGTTCGGTTTGTGCGGAGTAAACAATAGCGCGCCAGTCCCCAATCGAGATATCGTCGTAGTATATCTCGTACAGCTCATCATTCAATTGTTTTTCATTCATGTATGTTCCAAATATCGCTCAACAAATTATGTCTTGTTTCCTACATGGCATCTATTAATTGAATTTTTGAACATTATTCCTATCGGCAAGCTCCTCAAGAAGGTATCTTTGGTACGACTGTCGGAAAATTCAGTCTCCACGACGAAACATCTCCAAATGGTCTGAGGCTGATCGACTTCGCCGGGGCCCGAAATATGGTTGTCTGTAGCACTAGATTCCAGCACAAAAAAATTCACCAAGCTACTTGGCTGTCTCCAGATCGGAAAACTTCCCACCAGATCGATCATGTTGTGATAGACGGAAGACATGTATCCAGTGTTTTAGATGTGCGTACGTTCCGAGGTCCCAACATTGACTCGGATCACTATCTTGTCGCAGCGAAGATACGCTGCTCTCTGAGAGCACTCATCAGCAACCCGGTATAAGGGAACTGTGGGACGGCATTGCAAACTCCCTGCGTACAGCTGCAAACGAAACCATCGGATTTCGGAAAGGTCGCAAAAACAGCTGGTACGATGAGGATTGCCGTGCCGCAGTGGAGAGAAAACAGACTGCCTACCTCGCAACCTTGCGATCAACCACAACACGTGCGGGGTGGGATAGATACCGAGAACTGAAGAGGGAAGCAAGGCGCGTCTGCAGAGAAAAAAAGAAAGAGGCCGAGATGCGCGAGTACGAGGAGCTTGAGAAGCTGGCCGACAAGGGTAACGCTCGAAAATTCTATGAAAAGATACGGCGACTTACAGAAGGTTTCAAGACCGGAGCGAACTCTTGTAGGACCCAGGGAGGTGAGCTAGTGACAGATGCCCAGAGTATACTCGATTTATGGAGGGAGCACTTCTCCAGCCTGCTGAATGGCAGTGAACAGGAAACACGCGGAGATGGTGAACCCGAAACTCCAATTGATAACGATGGGAAAGTTGTTCCGTTACCCGACTATGAAGAAGTGCGAATAGC
Organism: Ceratitis rosa; assembly: GCA_037013455.1. Taxonomy (NCBI): domain Eukaryota; kingdom Metazoa; phylum Arthropoda; class Insecta; order Diptera; family Tephritidae; genus Ceratitis; species Ceratitis rosa. Next base: position 11,426,950 of record JAWMAG010000012.1, read on the forward strand.
AATCGTCCGCTTAAAAAACAACAAAGCGGCAGGGGCCGATGGATTACCGGCCGAGCTATTCAAACACGGCGGCGAAGAGCTGATCAGGTGCATGCATCAGCTCCTTTGTAAAATATGGTCGGATGAAAGCATGCCCGACGATTGGAATTTAAGTGTGCTCTGCCCGATCCACAAGAAAGGCGATCCCACAGTCTGCGCCAATTATCGTGGAATAAGCCTTCTTAATATCGCATATAAGGTCTTATCAAGCGTATTGTGTGAAAGACTAAAGCCCACCGTCAACAAACTGATTGGACCTTATCAGTGTGGCTTTAGACCTGGTAAGTCAACCATTGACCACATATTCACCATACGCCAAGTCTTGGAAAAGACCCGTGAAAAGAGAATCGACACCCACCACCTTTTCGTCGATTTTAAAGCCGCCTTCGACAGCACGAATAGGAGCTGCCTTTATGCCGCTATGTCTGAATTTGGAATCCCCGCAAAACTTATACGGCTAAGTAAACTGACGTTAAGCAACACTAAAAGCTCCGTCAGGATCGGGAAGGACCTCTCCGAGCCGTTCGATACCAAACGAGGTTTCAGACAGGGTGATTCCTTATCGTGTGACTTTTTTAATTTAATGCTGGAGAAAATAATACGAGCTGCAGAACTAAATAGAGAAGGTACAATCTTCTATAAGAGTGTACAGCTGCTGGCGTACGCCGATGATATCGACATTATTGGCCTCAACAACCGCGCCGTGAGTTCTGCTTTCTCCAGACTTGATAAAGAAGCGAAACGAATGGGTCTGGTAGTGAATGAGGGCAAGACGAAATATCTCCTGTCATCAAACAAACAGTCATCGCATTCGCGACTAGGCTCCCACGTCACTGTTGACAGTCATAACTTCGAGGTCGTAGATAATTTCGTCTATCTAGGAACCAGCATTAATACCAACAACAATGTCAGCCTTGAAATCCAACGCAGAATCACTCTTGCCAACAGGTGCTACTTTGGGCTGAGTAGGCAATTGAAAAGTAAAGCCCTCTCTCGACGAACGAAAATCAAGCTCTACAAGTCGCTCATTATACCGGTCCTAATATATGGCGCAGAAGCGTGGACGATGTCAACATCTGATGAGTCGGCTCTAGGAGTCTTCGAGAGGAAAGTTCTGCGAACGATTTATGGTCCTTTGCGCATTAGCAACGGCGAATACCGCAGACGATGGAACGATGAGCTGTACGAGCTATACGACGATATTGACATAGTTCAGCGAATGAAGAGACAGCGGCTACGCTGGCTAGGCCATGTCGTCCGAATGGATGAAAACACTCCAGCTTTGAAAATATTTGATGCAGTACCCGCTGGTGGAAGCAGAGGAAGAGGAAGACCTCCACTCCGTTGGAAAGATCAAGTAGAGAGTGACCTGGGTGCACTTGGCATTTCCAACTGGCGCCAAACAGCGAAAAGAAAAGATGAATGGCGCGCTGTAATTGCTTCGGCTATAATCGCGTAAGCGGTGCCAACGCCAATAAAGAAAGAAAGAAGCTCCTCAAGCTCTTTTTAATAAGAACTCTTATTATTTTTGTCTACAAATACACCCCGCTAAGCTCTCAAGCAATCGGCATCCATCTCCCCACGCACGTGTTGTCACTCGCAACGTTGCGAATGAGGCAGTCTGTTTTCTCTCCATTACTGTTTGATATTCCTCAAAGCGCCAGCTCTTACCGAGTTGCTTATAAGTCGAGTAGAAAACCGTTCAGATTTCTGTTGTTATTACGAAAAAAATAGTTATACATTTAATGTTAAAAATATTGCCCACCGGAAGCTACGATGTTTGCCCATCTTTCTGGCAGTTTGTAGATCCCATCCCAAAAGAGCTTCTCCGGCTTGGAGGTCAAGAAAGAATCGAGCCAATTTCTGATACCCTGTTCTGAAGTGAAGCGTACTCCGGTGAGGGCATTCTGTATTGATCTGAACAAGTGGTAATCGGAAGGTGCTATGTCTGGGCTATAAGACGGGTGAGGTAGAACTTCCCACCCACAGTTTTCCAAATAGTTTTTAACTGGCCTTGCAACATGTGGCCGAGTGTTGTCATGATGAAAAATTATTGATTCGTGTCTGGTCGCATACTCTGGTCGTTTTTCCGCGATGGCCTTTTTCAAACGAATCAATTGTTTTTGGTAGAGGTCCCCATTGATCGTCTGACCCGATTTCAATAGCCATAACAGACCACACCCTTGTGGTCCTACCAAATACATAGCATAACCTTGGCACCATGAACATTCGGCTTTGCCGTGGATGTCGATGGTTGGCCGCGCTTCACATACGATCTCTAGCGCTTTGGAATATGATAATGAATCCATTATTCATCGCCAGTGACAATCCGATGCAAAAATGACTTCTCTTGGTGGCGTTGAAGCAACATTTTCGACATGCAGAATCGACGTTCGACGTCTCTTGGCTTTAATTCATAAGGCGTCCAATTTCCAAGCTTCTGGATAAATCCTAATGATTTTAATCGTCTGGAAACGGTTGCTTGATCAACTCCTAATACTTTTGCAAGTTCTTCTTGCGTCTGGCATGCATCTGCGTCGAGCAATGTCTCCAATTCTTCGTCTTGATTTTTTTTTGGCTGTCCGGGTCGTTCTCCGTCGTCTAAGTCGAACTTGCCACTTTTAAACCGTGCAAACCAATTTTGGCACGTTCGTTCGGCTAAAGCGTGGTCACCATAAACGTCCAGTAAAATACGATGGCTTTCGGTATCACTTTTCTTCATGTTAAAGTAATGAAGAAAAACTCCACGCAGAAACACTTTATCTGGTACAAATTTCGACATTTTCAAATAAAATGACATCTACTGAAAAGGACGCGAAATGACACTACCTTTAAAATGAATATAGCCACAGATGAACACGACGACGAAATAATACGAGTAGAGCCCTCTCTTAGCAAACCGCAGAATTAGACGCCGAATCTTCCTTGGGTTTAATGACGGGCATTCTCTATTGCCCAGAGGGGTGTGCGCATCAAGATAGCGATTCAAGGCATTGTTATATTCTCGAAGCGTACGAAAATTTAGTACGCTCGAGATATGCCGTTCGTCTTTCGCAATATGATTGATTTAGTCCCGTGTTTATCTAACCAATTTAGAGCCGAGCTCCTCCTACCATTTTTAGTGCGCGTCTCAATATTTTTTTCAGCAAATGAAGGTAACTACAGTTTATGCTAAGCCACCGACGAACGATTGATAGGTTTTTTTTTAGGAACTCTAATTTCATGCGAGAAATATACTCGTAATTTTCGTTATTTTTGATGCTGGTCCGGCCAAGATTCGAACACATGACTATGTGCATTGCTAACCACCCGCCTACTACGGTCTCTGCCAAGTAGCTTAATGGATTTTCTTGCGCCTGAATATGATGCTCCTAGCAAAAATGTTTCGGGCCTCGACGAATTCGATTAGCCTCGGCCCCTTCGGGTATACTTCGTCAAGGACTATGCAAGGACAGCACTCAATGCCGCGTCTCAGCACATTCAATTACATATTTTTGGTTTTAGTATTATTTTTGTACACATTATTCGATTACTCAATTCAGTTTTTATTTATTTTTCAATGGATTCAATATGTAAATAAATAATTTCTCATCTTCACTTCAACAATCCAATAAATTAGTTCCAATTTCTTCATCAAACTTTATACAAAACAAGAAAAGAAATTGTCTATTGATTTTATCACGTCGCTAGCGCATTAATTTACTCAACTCCTGCATCTAATTTTTATCTTCTTCTTTTTCTCTTCTGCTCCACAATCGTTTTCTCATTATGTTATAAATAATGCGATTCCGTCCAATTACTTTCAGCTCGATTAATGCCATTGAAGTGTGTTGAGTAGGAAATGCGTGAGCTGGCACTCACTCCCCCAATACAAGGAACGTACTTATCTCTAAACTCCACCCACACAACTCCATATACATATATCCAGTTCAAGGATACTCACTATCATACTCAACTTCAACTGCTGATAGCGGCGACAGGAATTACTGAAAACCCGAAAATACGAATGAGTGCACAAATGATGTGCTTGCTCTATGGCATCACAGGGGGGGGGGGGGAATTGACAATACGTGAAAGGGGGGATGAGTGCCACCAACAACTTGTGCTTTATTGATCGAATAGCCAATCGACCGACTTGTACTACACACACACACACACGTACGTATTTTGAGTGGCTCCATCAAAGAGCACTTGATTTATTGTGTCAAGTGTTGGCGTTGCGTTTGCTCCTCAGTATCACAGTATGTGTGAGTGTCTCCTTCATGTCATTATTTTCTTAATTTGCTTATTATCGGACTCTGTCGCTTACGTAGTGGAACAAATAAAAATTAAATAGAAAAAGACGTGCAGCTGCTGTTGTAGCTATTTGTAATGCTTCAAATTAATGTCAAATAAAGTTTGAAATATTTCCAATAACAGTGAAGAGAAGAAGATTCGCTGCAAATGAGCTTAATGGTAATTAATAATTAAAAACAAAAAATGTAGTTCACTTTATTCTGATTATTTCATCCAATTTTTTTTTTGTTTTTTGTTATGTTCTTTGATGTAAGGAAACGAAGATAACGAAAGTGATGTGCCAAAAAATTTCTAAATACTGTTCTGAAATTTATTCGTCTTCTTAATAATTCAAATACCATTCGGCAAAATCACTTCACATTTCTTGAAAGGAATCTGCGAATTCCAACATTACCATTCCCAGTCTGTACTACAGAGAATTCTAATATAGAAACTATTATAATTTTTCGATAAATAATATGAAGGTGCTGCCTTGGAGTCTTTAGCAGCTGTCGTTTTACATGTACTAGCTCGGTCTAATCAGACGGATGTATTGTGACCTGGAATTCAGTATACCATATATGCAGTTGCTTCCCTGTGGTCACCTTATCTACTGCCGCCCTGCTGCTAAGGACATTTTCCCACATAGTGCGATGTGAGCTTGTTGCTTTAACTTCCGCAATGTGGTTTGCTCTTAGCTTCGCCTGCAAAATACTACAATTCTGCAGAAGCTTGAGAGTAGCCTGTGATCTAGCTCAGTACTGTAGGTCCTGCCACGTGCTCCATCAGTCATTTTTGATCCATCCGTATAGATGTTGTAAGTTTTGCTTCCATTTAGCATCTTCCTGCTCCATACAGCTTCTTTTAATGTGGCTTGAAACCATCTTTCTCAGATAAAGTTAACCCCACGCTATTTTGTTTATTATAATACTGTTTAAGGGTCTATGTACAAAGGTTCTATCAGCAGTTTCAGCTAAGGCCGCTAATCTTGCAATCTCGAATTTCGCTGCAGTATCGATTTGTGGTAAGTTTAGTGAGTAGCCTTTCAAGTGCAGTCATTGAAGTAGTGCTTAACGTTGCCGTTATCCAGAGTGCGGCGACCGCTGTATTCCACTACACTAAATAGTGAGAATGTCTCGTTTACCGCTTTGTAACACCAACACATGAGACCATCTCCACCAAAGAGAGCTTCCACAGCTACAGCTCCAAAATTATTCCCGACACCTTTTGTATGTTCTTTAATTGTTAGTTCCACCCCGATGAGCCTGGGAGATTTTCGATCAAGTATCTTGACTTTTATCTGTCTGTAAAATGCTTATCGAGATCAACCTGTAAGTTGCCAAATATTGGTCATTAGTGTAATAGGGACATGTTTATCCGAATTATAGCTTTGGTTGCTCATTTACTACAAATTAAACTCCCTTCACGCTATTCTGCGATGGCTCACTTCATTCTAATTCGTGTCGATGTTACTGCAGCTCAGAAAACTTCTTATTCATGGGAGGATGATTGCTTCTACCCAGACTGCTTTCATACTATTTCCGATTGCTTCACGCAACACCGAGAGGTCATTATTTATTGGAAAATTGTTCTGGCTTCATTATTTTGCATGACAATTCCAATAAGATCGTTTCTCTCACTCTAAAGATCCCAATAACTACGAATCATTTTCTATAGATTCCGTTAATATGCTGTTAAATAAGCAACTAATCCGTTCGTGAGTCGTTTAATTGAAATATTTATTGTCGTTTTTTTTTTAATTTTACTACTAATGCTCAATCACACTCCCCATACCCCACAACTTAATCGCTTTCCGTTGCCATCTCAGCCAATAGATTAATATTAAATAAAAATCTCTACTCTTCGCTACTGCTCTTCACATTTCAGCAAATGATATTGACTTCCGCAAAATTTAATTTTGTTACATTTTATTTGAATTGCGTTTATCTTCGCTTCTCCTCGTTACTTTGATTCGGCATCAATACCATAAAGCCATTCGCTCCCTTGTGGATTCGTTTTATACGCACTAAGTAGTAAAGAAGAATGCCAAAAATAGATATACACAAGTATGATAACTCAGCGAATGTACAGGGTTATCCATTTTGCGTTTTCAAAAATTAAATGTCAATGAAATACATTAAAAATTTGTTTCATGAAATTCTTTTTTTTATTATATACAATACTTTGAACCTTGGCCATATATGTATGTAAAATCCTTAAATGAATGCCTCACGAATTTTTGCAAATTTCGATCCGTTGTAGGTAATTTTCGAACACTTTTTGACACATATTGGGCGGTATCTCAGCCACAACTTGACATCGCCAAGACGAACCAAGACGAGAGGAATTTCTCTCGTGTTGTATGACAAGTGGCACCAATGCACTAAACATGGCCACATAAGAATCACCATTTTTGTAGTAGATTTTAACAATTTTAAGCGATTTATTTTCATAAATGTTCAGCTTCCAACTAAAGCAAAACCTGTTTTTAATTGTTTTTGCGGCCATACCATTATTTTTTGTTATAAGTTTTAAGTGAGCGAAAGGCCTGGTTTGTTTGTATAAATTAAATATATTTTGTTATACAACAAAGAAAAATGGTCCAAGTGATAGCTGTTTCGGAGATCACCACATCTCCTCATCAGACTTCTTATGTCAGGGACCGAACCAACGGATCCTGACTTAACAGGCGAGTGCTCTACCACTGCGCCAAAATCAGCCATGTAATCTGTTGTTGTATTACTCAATTCATTGTGTTTTATGACAGTTAAGTTTAGTTTGACAGATGTCAAAATTAAGCCCTGTAATTTTGAAACCGCAAAATGGATAACTCTTTATAACATAATATTGAAAAAAATAAATAAAATAAATATAGCTGCCAAGGAAAATAAAGAAATAAAATGTAGAAGACAATAACTATGGCATTGCAACAACTCAAACAAAGACAACAGCAATGTAGCTTCTCCTTAAGTAGCTCAATACATGCAGATACAATGAGTATGGTATATACACTGCAGGCAAAAAGACTACTTTTTAACTTGAATCCAACTACTTTCATTTTTACACTCGTAATATCCTGCTAACTGTCAATAGTTCGACACATCAGCTTCATACTAGTTAAATTATGCAAGATGAATTGCTTTTCACCAATAATAAAAATATAATTAAAACTGATTTTGCCTGTAGAGAGAGCGTCGAAACGTGATCCTCACGCGCCACAGTTACAGCCACTAACTATTCAGCAATCTTGCCGATTGAGCGAATAACGACAGACAGACTGCACGTTACAACAGTATCACAAAATAAAACTTGCTCTTGGCCTGCCCGAAATAATAACACATACCAATGTCTTGGTTCTGGAAATTATTATTGTTACCGTTACTGGTTAACTGCTATACAAATGACGCACATGTTTGATATCACCATTAAAAGATCAGTATTAAACTAGTGTTTTTGCATACGAGTCTACTTTTTCACTGCAGTGTATAAGTGTATTAGCGATAATTGTAACAGTAAAAGGATGTTCGTATTGACTCGAATACAATTGACTTATGGGATAATAAATCTGTGAAATTGTGGCAATATATTTGCACTCGAAATGTACGTATTAGGACGCTTCCTTAGAGTTCTTTATAGCGTTACTGAATGTATGTATGTATGTGGACTTGAGCAGTTGAATTGAAGCCAAGTTATTTAAACTGCAATACATATAAAATATGTATGTACATAAAGGCACACAGGGCGCCTCGCAACAAATGTATTTGTATTGAATTAAATATGAAATTGAAAATGTTCGTTAATGAAAAACAAACTTCAATAAATGAGTTTGATTTGCGCATATTTTGTATGATTTTCATTTAGTAGTACACACTTCGACAGCGTTAAATTGGTATTTGACATTTGATATTTTGGTGTATATTTAATTAAGTCTATTTTTACAGAAACTAACAATAATTTCGAAAATCTTAAAACTAATTCTAACATGTTTAATACAAGTTAACCATTGCCATTTCTTCGCATAAATAGTAAATTATAATAAATGTCTTGAAGGTATAAAGGGAAAATATTTTTAAAAAAATTAAATGCAGCAGAGCCCATAATCACAGTTTGAACCTAAATTCTTTCTCTTTAATCGCTTTCGAGGATACGAAGAGGTCCGACATATTGCTCTTAAGGTCAGGTTCCTCCAAAGAACATGTTTTTATCCAAACAAATTTTATTAATTAAAAAAAAAAAAAAAAGTTATAAATCAAAGTTTTTGTAGATAAGTAGACGTATAAAAATATTTATTGAAAATTTATTTTTTTTTAAATGGCGGCTCTTAAAATTGCTCCTGAAACATGTCCCTTTTGTTGGTGAGTGACACGATAATTGTAAAACGAATCAACTAAAGGTAAAAATCAAAACGGTTTTTTATTCTGTATCACATTGGCTATGAACGGAACTATAATGAAACATTTTGACCAAAAAAAAAGCTGATTTTTTAATTTTTTATCCTTTTTTAAATTTTCATTGTTTATAAATTTTTCAAATAACAATGAAAATTTTTTGTTGTAGTACCGGCCATAGAGAGACATTTTAGGAGTAGAATGCCATTTAGTTCATATTGATAAGTTAAATAGGTTCTAAAAAAGAGTGTCGTCCAGTTGAAAAAACATGGTTTCGAGAAAAAGGCGATTAAGGTACTCGCCGCTCCGCTCTCCTTTCTTCTATAGTTACTTCTTGGTCTTGCAGACCTTCGGAACTAATTATATATTATTTCTAAAAGTATTTTCTAGTAATATATGAGTTCAGGAAAAAAAATTCGTTTTTTTTTCATTTTTTTTAGAGGAACCTGTCCTTCAGATCTTAGGCTGTATCCTTTGAATTCTATCTATACTAGATGTAGAGGCTGAGCACCAATATGGATTCCGTATGTCCAAGATGACCTTATAAGCATATTTAAAGTAACACTTTGTTTCCTAAGCTTAGTTTGGACCTATAATCCAAGGAAAATTAACTCGGACTCATTGACTTTAATTTTTCAAGTAATTAGTAATTCCTTGTGAGACACCAGTAAACATTTCATAGGATTGAGTAGTGTAATTCTTTTCCTTACCCGAAATTTTCTGCCAATAAGGAAGCTTGTTAGTACAGCATACGTATAATATTTACGGAATACGTACCTCTTCGCTTCCATACTACACTCCGTCTAGCAAAACTTCATCAAATGCCTGAGTAACCTATAGGAAAAATAAGAGGTGATTAACAAAAGTTCGGTAAGTTGCCCAGAAAAAAATGTTGTATATTTATTCGTAATCCTTATTCTTTATTAACTTCTCTATATAATCGCCATTGATTTCAATGCATTTCCAGGGTCTATAGATCCACTTCTGAAAACAGTCTTCAAAATCTTGCTTTTTAAGCTTGTCAAGTTCAGTTTTTCTGTGTAGTTAGATGTGTTAGCAAACATGGACAAGATAAAGTATCGCCTGCCAACAAAAAAGGTCTTGGCTTCTTCCTATACTACTGTTGATAGTCATAACATTTTGAAGTTGTACACAATATCCCCCCGGAAATACTTTTGCAAACAGCTTTGGATTTAGTTGTCTCTCTCTCTCGACATACAAAGAGCAAACTCTGCTAGTGGACGAAAACACTCCAGCTTTGAAAATATTAATTGTAATACCCGCTGATGGCAGCAGAGATAGGGTGGAAGTTTAAGGTAAAGAAGGAACTGTAGCTACACCAATATCAACATAGAGTCTGCGAAGTACAAAACGAACCACCAACAGCAATAATTGAGTGCGACAATGATGGATTAATAGATTCTCATCATCTAAAATAAAACTAAAAGTTGCTGAGGAAAAACTAAGAAGAGCTTTAAAATGTAATGAAATCTCATCAAAGAAAGGCCGCTCAGACAGAAAACTTACTTGGGCCCGTTTTGAAGAAGAAAAGGGAAAATGCTTTACGAATCATCCTATCCAACGTAACAAAGAATAATTTTTTGTCTCCCTTTTGGTTTATACCCGAAAATCATTATTTATAAAAAAATCGTCTAGTTACGATCACATAACACCATAAATGCTAACAGAGTTACGAAATATTGTTTTCTTGACTTGGAGTTCATGGAAAAATTCTCAGATTATCATGATAGCCAAACCCGGAAAACACAACGTTACCATCATTGTATCGGTCAATTAGCTTGTTGTTGGTTGTTCTTTCTAAACTTTTTTTTTTAAAGTACTGCTTATCAAAATATTTCGTTTTCTTCACGAACAAGAAACTATACCAAATAACCAATGATACTACATATAGAACAAGTCAATCGCACTTCCAAAGAGATCATCAGAAGGTATTTTAAAAGATTTTTGAAATATGGAAATCGTGTACCAAGTTTGAAAGGAATTGGTTATATGTCAATTTTCGAATGAATTTCAGTGTACACGGACTTTTGAAAAATATTGCGAGAAAAAGTTATTTAAATTTCTAGTTTTGTTTGCGCACTTTCCGTCCGACAAGGACAAACTAGTAAACAATTTTGAAAATTTTCTTCTGATGGACATCAGATATTAAGGCAGTATTCATAGCACGATGCTCTGCAAGAAAAGATAAAAAATAAAATTAAATTTTTCAGCACATAAACTCAAATTAATTGAACATTAGGGACCATTATAAATATTCGAGACAAAATTCAGATCTTAAAGCAAATTGCAAATTATCATTTGCATGTATTATTCAAAATATTAAATTTAGTTAAATGTCCCTCATTTTACGCTTCCAGTTTATTATTCATTGAAAGGATTTTTTTTTTCAACCGTCTTTTTGTTTTTTTCATTGAAAATGTCCTAAAATTCTCATTCAAAATTTTCCTCAGTCTCCATGCTGAATAATATATTCGCCAAATGTTGGCCTGATAACCCATTTTTTGCACTACAACAATTCTAATCAACAGTGCGAAAGTAATGTATTTTCTATGTAAATATGCGTTGCTCGCTTTAAAGTGAAAACGGAACGGAAAAAGAAAACGAAAATGGCCTTACATACTATTACGCATATCTACTAATAATTGCGCTCTCGAGTGCCAGTACCATTGAGGCACAGTGTGTGAGTTTGGCACAAAAAGCGCGAAAGAATTCAATATAATTTTCGAATGGATTACAAAAGTGAGATTCTCTTGTAGTTACAGACAGATTCTGCAATACAAAGCTATTATTTATTTTTTTTTTTATTTTAGTAGTAAATCGGTAACAATCTACCGCAAGATGGTTGGAATAGTAAGAATGGAGTTTATATTTTTATCTTTATGTATACGAGGGTTGCCATTTATATTCCGAAATTTGGCAAATAATGACATTTTTGTTGTTAGATATACTCAGAACGTTTTGGCATACGAACGTTATTTGTGTTGTATACAATATCTTAAATTATTCATGAAATTAAATCGCGAACATTTTCGCCCGATTATTTTTAAAACTTTCGAAGTGGATTAACTCAACAGCAGTGCATCGATGAGCTTACTTCAATTTTTGGCGTAGAAGCTCCATCAAGGAACAGTGTTTATCGATGACATGGCGAATTCAATCGTCATCGTAGTTCACTCCAAGACGAATCTCGTGAAGTTCGTTCAAAATCAATTGTTGTTCCGGAAATTATTGAAGCTCTGAGCGAACTGATTTTGCAAGATCGTCAAGGGATCTACCGTGAGAGTGAGACAACTTTAGTTATTAGTGGGAACAACATACATTCAATAATGCTTGAGCATTTGACTGTAAAAGCAATTTGTTCACGTTGGTTCCTATACAATTTGCCAATCGCTCAAAAAAGGTTCGTATCGCCTGTCGGTCGAGAGAAATATTGAAAACCTAAAAATCAGTAGACGGATCACTCTTCAACACGACAAAGTGAGCTCTCTCACATGGACTGAAACAACTGCATTTTTGAGCACTCAAAACATTTTCAGTTTTTCATTTGATGAGTCAATCATCGTATAGTCTGTCTTGCCATCGTCTGATTTCTTTTTATTCCCGTATGTAAAGCACATATTCATAGATCAATGTTTTTCAACACCTGAAGAGGCGGTTGATGCGGAGATATCTCAATCAGAGTGGCAAAATCGCTTCGCCATTTGGTTCAAACGCATGCGAAAGTGTTTAGATCTTAGAGGAAAATATTTCAAAAAAACAAGAAAACAATTTTCGATGACCAACATTTTGTTTTGTTCTTAAATAAAAAGCGCAATCCTCGTAGAAATAAACAACAAAAATTCGAAAAAATTAAAAAAAAAATTACTTGAAATTATTATGATTAATTATTTCCTTATTTCAATGCAAATGCGCTCCACTGTACAGCAATCACTCAAAGGATGTACTAACGAACTCCACTACAAAGTTTGTTTGCTTTGCGGCGTTGAAGTAAAATCATGGCTTCTGTGGTGGCTTGTATTAAGTTTTGAAATGCTCAAGATTTGTTCAAGTGTTGAATTTTACTCACAGCGAAGTTCCCTCACAATCTGACATAATTAAAATCGTATGTACAGACTCTTAAACAACCCAAAAAAAAAAAAAAAAAAAGAGTAAGTAGGTACTACGCCAATGATATTGCCGCTGCTGCTTCTTCCTCTTCCTCATCTTCCCATTTTGCTGCGTTTGGCGCTTTTGCTCCATTACTGCGTATTTTGTAGTTTTAAAAAGTCGTTCTTCCGCGTTGATGAGTCTAATTAACAAACTTCAATCATTGTCGTTTTCTGCAGTGCTGCTGATTCACTTTTTGACTTTTCCTCATTTAGACGCGTTCATTTTAATGGAGAAATAAGTTGGCGTTTTTAGTCTGATTTTTTTTTTTTTAGCAAAATAATGTAGAGTAAATTTGCAGAATCCTCGGGCTTTTCAATTGCTTTTCTTATTTTTTTTTTTGTTTGTAATGTCATTTATGCTTTAATAATAATTTTAAATTTTTAGTACAAACAATTAGTTTCGTTTTATTCCGTACATATTTATGTGTCATTCTGTTTGATATTTTATTTTAATTTAATTAATATTCTTTGCAAAAGTTTTCTTATACACATTTGCTTTTTCTTTATTTCTTTTTAGCTCAAGAAACTGCAAAACAAGATAAAACACAAGGTAAAGGTAACAGAAAAATACTATACATTTACATATACATACATACGTACAATACATATACAACACTATACTCACAAAAAAAAAACAGTTAGAAAAATAGTTAAAAATTTCACGCACATTTAATTTTAGTAAAATTAACGATACAAGATATTAGTTAGTTGATTTTTTTAAATCCTTCGAAAGTTATTAATCAACTATCGATTTAAATGCTGGAAGTTTGGAAAAATATTTTTTTGTCATAAAAGGTGTGTTCAAAAAATAACGAGTATTTTAATTTTTCGAATAAAATATTTTTTTAATCGACTACATAAAGTTGTCGCCTTCAAAGTCGTTTCCATTAGAGATTATGCACTTCTGTCACGCTTCTTTCAATCCCTGAAACCAAACTCGGTCTCTCAGATAGCATTGCACTTTCTTTTGTCTTCTCAACTGTAAAACGAAGGGCCTTAAAGGTTCTCTGCTTGTCGAATATGGAGGCTAGGGCATCGTAGAAGTATTGTTTTCGGGTGAAAATTCATGAACAAACAATAAAGTGTGGGCCGGTGAGTTTTCACGATGCAAAAATCCTCGGCGTTTTTTCGGATATTTTAACTCAAAAGGCGTTGAACTTATTCGGATTACTTTTTATTGAACTTTTGACCTGAAATTCAGAATGCACAGTGAGCATAAACTTCGCAATTGTTGAGCCCTTCTCGGTTTTAGTGAGTCACAATGCCTACCTATGTTCTTTCACCTTCTCTAATGGAAACGACTTCATTTATTGACTCTCGAGATAGCTGTTTTTGTTTAAAATTAAACAATTTTAAAACAAAATTTTGTTGACACTCATTTCTTATCCAAAACATTGGAAAAAAATGTAATGATATTTTCCAATCGATATGAAAACATCAACAGCGACTTCTCTAATTGTAATCCAGCGATAGTTAATACACATTCCTTTCACTTTTCCAAAGTTTTCATCGGTTGTTAATGGTTGCGGCGGCGTCCATGGTGTCCAAGGCAGAGCGTTCGCCATCTCTTCACGGTTTTCTCAGAAAGACATATACCACTCGTAAACCCTTGCTTTACGCATAGAATATTTAATACAAATTCATTGATCCATCACTTTTAACAAACGACAATCTCAGGGGCCATGAAAACACTGCTAATCTTGATGGCTGTCGTAGAAAAGTCAACAATGAAAACAGCTGAAAGTTGCATCACATTTCAGAGGAAAAAATTTAATACAAAAAATTGGTATTTTTTTAACATACCTCGTACATGACAAATAATCATTCAGCCTCAGTCATCTCCATGCGTTATAAAACCTCTAATTCATTTTAGCACTGACTTAAGTTGTTCCTATTTAAAGGCATGTAAAATTTTCAAAAGAGTATTATTTATCTACTAAACTGAAACAAGAAAGTTTTAGAGACCCTCTTTACAACGTTGCAAAATGTTGCTTCAAATAGTGCTCTCTGTGTATCGCAAGAGCATTTAAACATAAGTTATCGCGCCTCTAGAACTCTTTGAAAAATCACATTAGTGCCATTTAATAACTTTATTTCGATGATCTATAATTTTCGTTTGAGTTCTATAAAGAGATGCTCAACTAATGAAACGATGTCATCTCGCTTCGTTAACATGTAAAATAAACTTATCGAAATAATTTCGTTTCGTTTCGGCGCCTTGTTATCGAAGCGAAATGAAATTAAAATATTGAAACCGTACAAACTTATCGTTAACGTAAATTCTAAAATGGCTGTCTGCTGTGATGATAACAGCACACATCAATGTTAAGGTTTAACATTTTCTGCTAACGATTTAACATTATTTGCTAACATTTAACATTATCTGTTAACGATTTAACATGATCTGTTAACATTTAACATTATCTGTTAACGATTTAACATTATCGGTTAACGACTTAACATTATCTGTTAACGGCTTTACATTTTCTGTTAACAATTTAACATTTTCTGTTAACGACTTAACATTTTCTGTTAAGGATTTAACGTTTTCTGTTAACGAATTAACATTTTCTGGTAAGGATTTAACATTTTCTGTTAACGATTTAACATTATCTGTTAATGATTTAACATTATCTGATAACAGTTTAACGACTTACCATTATCTGTTGCGACTTAACATTTTCTGTTAACGATTTAACCAAAACGAAATCAAATTTATTTTGATAACTGGTTTAATAATAACATTTCCAAATGTTTCAACCGAATCGATGTACTTTTTCTTTACAACACACCCTTTGTTCCTGCTTCACTCAGCTTAATTTTTAATTTTCAAATAGATTATACCTCTAAGCTGTAATATTCATGAGTGGAAAAATATGTCGTCTCTCCAATCAGAAAAAAATAAAAGAAGAGTGGCCTAAATATGAAGCAATACTTTTCGTGTGTGTGTTTTAACAGCAAACAAAATTCCCAAACTAAAAGCCTAAATGTTACAGCTAAACAAAAGTGTCCCATATAATGACGATTATTTGCATATATAGTGGGTAATGTTATTGTTGTGGCATTTTACTGATTTTCCTAACGCAAAAAATATGTTTTTCTTGCTTTTAGAAATCTTCTGGTGTTTTACATAATATTAGAATTTCCGTGGTTAGGATACAATGAGATGGGCAATAAATATGAAATGATATTAAGTAAATATGTACATAATATAAAACAACAACAACGAAAATATTAAATTTATTATTACACATGCATGTATTTATATACATACACGTATGTTATAAGCATAAAAAGTGGCAGCTGTATTACACCGCTGATTTGCTTAATAATATCTACGTATAAAACATTATATATATACATTGTATACATACGTATGCTTATATCGAAAAATAATTTATTTGCTAAAAGCATAATGCAAAAAATGTATTTTCTTTAGCTCTAAAGACATTTTAATTCCATTCATCTTTGTTCGTATATAAAAGGCTTTGTCCTGAATGACTCGCATATCAACCTACAGCCTAAAGCAAGTGTTATGCGAAGATTTTCCGGGAAGTGGACCTTGGACCGATCTTTTCGTAAAATTTGTTGTTTTAGTTTGATTTACTTGATTAGCCCTTTCCCTAGATTAACACATAAATAGCTTTTCCTAGAACCAGGACTGATTTAAAAAAAAAAAATTGGGGTTTGGTTCGAATTACTTAATAATTTAGAACACAAATTTTAGTTCCTTTCCTAGATTAATATTATATATAGCAAATTTTTCGTTCCTGGAATTGAGCCTTAGGAAAAAATGTGTATATTTGGTTCGATTTTCCTGATATTTAGAATATAAATTAATTTTTGGCAAATTAAAAAATTGATGTCCTTTCGAAATAGCGATGAAATGTTGCATTGCATAGAAAATATAGGTGGATTATTAGCTTGCCGACATATATTAATCAGAATTCAAGTATTTGCTAAAGCAATCGATTGTGTACAATCCATATTACAAATTAAGACCTCTCTTCGGCAAAGCCGTTTCACTCTCAAAATTCCAAACGACTTAACAGTATACGATAATTGAGATTTCATTGGGTCCGGAAGCAATTCGCTAAATAAATAAAAAAAAAACTTAATCCAGTTATGTATGCTTTAATAAAATTTAAAGAAATTGTTTTTTCGTTTTTTTCCACACTCTTCTTCTACTGTTTGACATTCACGGTGCAATATCAGACGTCAAAATTATTTGCCTACCACTATTTTACGCAAAAGAAGGATACAAAATTTTTTGAGCATTTTCTTGAGAGATGGAAACTAAACTTAAAATTAAATTATTATATTTATTAGAACCATTTTGAATTTTCATATAGATGTAGGCGCGGACAAAATCTAGTTTATAATAAAAAATATAAACTTCGTAAAAAAATATTCCATTAGTTTTATCAAAAATAATTAAATTTTTTTGGTGCCAATAATAATAGAAACCATAAATTTATTGGAGAGATGTGCAATTTAAATAATCCGAATATATTCGTAAATAAAAATTTATGCAAATTTCTACATTTTTATGAAAATTTTAATAAATTTTTTGCATAATTCTCATTGATAGTTTAGCTGTGCTATTTATACTATTTTTTTTATTTTTGGTATTGAATAATGGAAAATATGGAAAAGTTCTAACTATGATATTCCTAAACAAATATTTCCTTTTACTTGTTCTGTTATTTACCGAACAATTCAGCCACAAATGTACATATGTACATAAATGTAGGTTCATATGTATATACGAGTATGTACATATGTGCCTGTAGGATTTCATTTTGCATCCTCTCATATTATTTACCTTATTATGCATGCAAGAAAATGTAATAATAAAAGAAAATGTGCAATTTTACGACTTTTCGCAGCATTCAGTTGATGTGCGTATGTTTGTTTGCTTTCTTTTTATTACTATTTGTTGTCGAGATTAGGCCTAATAGTTTGTGATTTCTCTTGTCAACCGCTTTGGTTGGTTACCTTACTTATTATGATACCCTTGTGGCAAATATGAGATTGTGAGTATGTTAGTCTTTTAAATATATATATACGTACATATGTGCCGACAAACAAATACAAATGTACAGTAGAAAACAAAATATTTGCAACTGATATTCTCTTCTTACTAAATTATTATTTGTTTCACAAGAGTGAACCACAGAGGACCACTTAAGATCTTGGAGCTTTTCCAACGTAGAACTAAATTATTGTGGGACGGCAGCTTGGATAGTAGACAGACTAAACTGTTACTTACATTAAGCAAAATAGAACTTATAGGAAATCGAAATAAAGCGATTGCTTGGCAGTAATATGATTTTCCAAAGAGTCTTGGAGACACGCAGAAATATACTCCAAACCATAGACGATAACTTATTTATTTAATGTACCTCAGGAGCACTATTGAATAAAATTTAACATAAATCTTAACATTTTGTCTAGAAATTAATAAAGTAAATTAGAATCTGTTGAAAATGGCCCTTGCTTCTACTTAGGAACCTCTAAAGTCAGAGCTGAAATAGATTAAAAGTTTTATGACTCAGACGCCCTGAACGCCTCAGCATAGCAACAACCGATAAAAACTTGGAATAGGTGAAAAAATGGTTGTGAACGAATGTCAAATCAAAATTAAAGCAGTCGCTGATTATGACGTCATATCGAATGGATCATGTCATGATATATTTTTCCAATGTTCTGTGTAAGAAATATAAGGCAACAAAATTTTTGAATTTTGGTGAAAAAAAACCACAGTGGCAGATTGAAATAGCAGATTGAAGTGAAGTTAATAACGTTGCAGACTTACTGAAAGGTATACATAGGTATAAACAGGTGACGAAACATGGATTTGCAGAGGAGGCATTGTGACTCGCAGAGACCGAAAAAGGCTCGGCAATTGTTGTCGAAGATTATGTTTACCATGTTCTCGATTTTAGAGGTATAGTGCTTCTTGAATTTCTGCCAATTAGGTCAAAGGATCAATAAAGAGAAGTACCCCTGCTGGGTAGAGGTTCCAGAATTTTCACGCATTAAGATCAAAAGTGAAAATTCTCATTATGTTTTTAAAACATTTCGCATGAGTTGAGCTCTAAATTCAGATTTTTTTTTTTAAATTATTAAATTTATTTCGCAATTTTATTGTTGTAAAATCTAGCTAACTCGGTGAACATAAATCAGAGATGCTCAACAAACTCAACGACATCATTTCGTTTCGCTAACTAGTATCTGCTAACGATTTAATGATTAAACCATGATCTATTAACGATTTAACAGTATCTGTTAACGTTTAAACTAACATCTGTAACCATTTAACTTTATCTGTTAAGGAATTAACATTATCTGTTAACAAATTAACTAATATCTGTAAACAATTTAATATTATCTGTCAACGAATTAACCAGTATCTGTTAACGACTTAACTAGTATCTGTTAACAATTTAACATTATCTGTTAACGAATTAACTAGTGTATGTTAACGATTTAACATTATCTGTTAACGATTTAACTAGTATCTGTTAACTATTTTACATTATCTGTTAACAATTTAACATTATCTGTTAACGAATTAACTAGTATCTGTTAACGATTTAACATTATCTGTTAACGAATTAACCAGTATCTGTGAACTATTTAACATTCACTGGATTTAACATTAACGGCAGCTTTTTGTTTCGGGTAAAAACGGAATAAAATTAATTTTGATAACTGCTTGAACATTACTATTTCCAAATGTTTGCCGAAACGATAGAAAGTTTTTGTTCACGTAAAGTTTATAATTACGATGCAGCCTTGATGTAAATACATATTTACATTTGTATGTTTGTATGTATATATATCAGATGTTTCTCTAAAGCATGTATCCCCGAAACAAACATCTCAGTTGTACACTTAAAGCGTGGTTTCTTTAAAGAGTTCTCATTTATTCATTTCAATTGTTATTTTGACTTTTTTTGAGGCTTTTTTTAAGGATATTGCCTGTCGTCTACCAGCCCAAGCCATTATGCCAACTGTTTGCGCTTGGTAGGCACTATTGTTATGACATTTGGCATTATGTCTGCATGTGTTCACAGGAGAACCTTTTTGCAAAAAAAGAAACTCCAAACATTGTTGCTTTAGCAGTTGTACAACAATTGTGGGCTTATACTTATGCAAAGAACAAGTGTACACACATCACATTTGCTTTTATGCGCCTAAAGGGGCTCGTTGAATTTGTGCCACGAGTCCGCCATTTCGCCGGATATGTTTTTCGTCTGCAATTCCATTTCCATTTCCAATTCATTTTACTTTTATTTTATTTTAGTTTATTTTACTTTTATTTTAAATTTTATTTATTACACTCTTTTCCTTTCGCATTTCTCGGCTTTCCTTTGTGTGTGGATGTGTGTATGTGCATTTTCCGGGATTAGTGTTTTTTGTTTGTCTTGAAAGTTTATTTGTTTTCGACTCCATACAAAGAAATAAGAAACTAAGTGTGGCATAGCGACTCAGGAGTCGATTGTGTGGCTGTACATTTAAAATTCATTTGCGTCGGTAATGTCAAATAGCCAAACATGTTTTTGCAATTTGGATTAATGTTTATTATTCACAAGTATCACACAAGTGAAGCAGATAAATTTTCCTGGTATTCAGTATTATTTACTATTATTGAAGAGTAGCAAAAGTACATCTTTAATGACCAAATTTTCGATCAATTTGCCATGCTGTGTTTTTTGCATTTAAAATTGAAGAAAATACGTTTAAATATTCAGCGATTTTGCCTTACTGAAATACCCTAACATTCCGGTTTATGATGGAACACCTTCTCATGCTTAAGTAGCCGCGGTTGGCCTTGCAGTAGGCCATTCTGTTCTGTCTGTCGAAACAATTTTTCAACACCTTTTCCATTGTGTGACTCTCTATGACAGCTATACTGACTTTTATTTTGTTTTTCAAGCATGAATCGTCTTTGGAGGGTTGGCATAGTAGTTATCCTTAGCGGTCCCCCCACAAAAAATAGTCCAACAGAGTCAAACCGTAGCTTTAAGGCGGCCCTGTTGACATCACGGTTTCGATTAATTGTGCCAACTTCGAACACCGTGCGCAAAAGATCGTTGGCTATGTTGCACGTAGCGTCATTCAGTTGAAACCACACATCACGTCTCATTCAATTCAGCATTTGGAAAACCTAAAGTCTCTGCGAATGATACTGCCATAATAAGTTGGCTCAAATGCCCCATTACCGGCACAAAAGTGCTGGAACATCTCCTCAAACTTCATTGACAACAAAGTATGGAATCCAGTTATGGGGCTGGTGACGAATATAGATCTACTTCAAAGGTTTCAATCTAAAACTTGAAGAATAATTACGGGCTCACCATAATACAACAAAAGATTACAAAACTAAACTACACAATCATTCGAGCCCTTTGTCCTCTGCAACAAGTCAAACTCGCCCGAAGAGAAGAGACAAAGCAGTCTTTGACAGAGCAAGAGTTGAGTTCTAAGATTTCATTACTTATTTTTTGAGGCTTCCGATGTCGAAACATTTTTTTTTTTGCGAAGGAGGAGAAGAAAAATGCTTACCACATCATCAAATTAATGATATGTCGCACATTCAGGTCACTAAAAAAACTCCTCTAAAGAACTATCTCCAATGCTGGAACTACGTTCGCAATACTTCAGCGTGACGTTCGACTTTTCTGGTAGTACGATTCTCACCACCTGCGCCCAGACCCGCTTTCTCGCTCCAGCTTCTTTCACTTGTGACATGACTGAGATGATGTTCTCTACATTTAGTGCTCCGATCGTAATCTCGAGCCTACTACGCTCAGCTTATTAGTCTTCCTTTCAAATCTAAGAACGATTGGCTAAAATGGAGACGAGAAAATGCAAGATAGCTGAGGATAGGTCAGACGAAACTGTACCTCTGGTGAAGTTGAATGTCATGGCTGTATCGCGAATATTAAGTAATCATCTGGGTACCATGAATTTTAAATCAGGTCCAAGAAGAGGCTCGAGTGCATTTTGATCAATTTTTCCTAAAGAAATTCGAAAATGCATGAAACAGCAGTCCATGGTATAGAGCCCAACAAGAGCAAACCCACCCGTAAAATCTAAACAGCAAAAGTAACGATATCAGTTTACTTCACTCGATCTAAAATCATAGGTGCTATTCCACTGGATGAGGGTCAGGCGGTAACTGCAAAATGGTACACCGAAGGTTGCTTACCAAAAATTTAAAATTTTCAAAAATTTGTAGGAAAACAGGGAGAAAGAGGATTTGCGGCGCTACTTTTTTACATCATGACAACGCACTGGCATGGCTTGGTAACGAGTGCCAATGGCCGTAGGAGCAACTTCGGATCATTGTGAGGCTTCAGTCCTTCCACCAATTGAACTTTGTTAGCCTTCACACCAAGGTCTTTATTTAAAGCACTCTTTGAACTACAGCAGCAGTAATTTCCTCTGAAGGCATTTAGACAAGGGCACGTATGCGATGTTTGTGTTTTTTTTTTTTTTTTTTGTTTTTTTGTTTTTTTGATAACGAACCGGTTTGGCAGACTCTCTGCTGATAGATAAGTTATTTCGTTGGAATTTCGCACAGTTGCGGTTGAAGCTTGTTTGAAATATAGTTCAATATTTCCCACTATTCGTTGAACTGAATCTTGTACTGAATGTTATTGAATATTTCAAAGCTCAAATAAGATTTAGTTCAAAAAGAAAAATGTAGATCGCCTCTCCTCATCCAATAAAATTTCATTTATCTTGCTACTTCCATCCTACTTAATTTAACCATTTAAACTGCATAAAATTTCATTAAATTTGCATTATTTATATGCAAAAATTCGCACAAAATAAAGATAATATTTTTTTATTATTGTTTTTCGATATGGTTCGTTTGCCAGATTTACTGCCTAACAACAGCAATAACAGTAATAACCACTATATACGTTTATACGAATGTACTCTTATGTGTATTTAATATATGAGTTTTTGAGTTGCAACAAACAATAAATCGCGAACATATTTTTTTTATCTCACTTTTTGGTTTTCAAGCGCCTTCATGAGCATCCAGCATTCATTGCTCTTACTTTCGCCACAACTCCTCCCAACTTATTGTATTTGAATTTAATATTTTATTCAATGTGCATATACGTATTTCACAACTTTAGCCCAAATAGCATGCGAA